>CM062103.1:8699459-8758501 GCA_031163375.1 Conogethes punctiferalis
ACTCAAAATTATATGTCTGCTTTGTATAAACTTACTAAGTTATGGTTTCTACTGAATAATTTGGATTCATTTTCTTACATAATGCAAAGTAAAATAAAACTCAAAAAGTGGAATAAAATCAGTCACGACTTTGAAGTCACATTGTGTAAAATTATTATAAATATTATCCTTGTTGACTCAAAATAAACTTCCCAATTTCCATTCAAACTTATTGACACACAGACTACAAGCAATTAAACACATTTTTCTCAAAGCATCACGTCTATAAAGATCACAAAAAAAGAGAAAAAAGGGTTCCGCAAAGTGGATAGAAATGTGCCGGTTTAGTGGGTAATACAATTAGAACGGGATATAGGGGGGATGCGAGCGTACTCATGAGCTGAAGCGGTAAGTAATAAAAAAACTTTAATACTAGAAAAATATAAGCTTTCTTGAACGTGTTCAAAGTCCATTACGTAATCTTTCTCACAAGAGAGGAGAGAGAGAGGTAGGGCATAGCGAATCTTCGCTCGAATTGAGCCGCCCGTCCGGGGAAGGACCTCCACCCTATAGAACACCGCAGTCAAATGACCTCTGAGTCGTGTTTCTGCCGGTGAGTAGGGTTTCCGGAGCTCGTGGGGGGTTGGGGTTGGGCCGGCATGGCGGTGGCAGCTGACAGGTATTATGTCGAGCCACTATAAAAAAAAAACAAGTACAAGCACGACTATGATACGACCCAGTCGGTTGCCAGCGCCTCGTTTGTTATTCGGCAGGATGCACCACAGGCAGGAGAGGTTGGCTTGGAGCGAAATGATGATAGGAAGGATTACAAGCCTTTTCTAACAAATCCAAACACAGCTATGATACGATGTGCCATCATGAAGTTCCAGTTCGTATCTTCTGCCTCCATCATCCAGTCTGGCAAAGCCATACTATTGTATTGTCATAAAAATTACATACAGCACTACCACATGTACTCATTCATTTGCAAAAAAAAGTATCTATATAAGTAAATTTATCAGTTGTCTAGTACCCATACAACGTACAAGCTTCGTCTTAGCTTGGAACTAGATGGCGCTGTGAGGCCCATCGTGGCATGCTTTTCGTAGTGATGAATTATCAGCCTATCGTTAGTTCACTGCTGGACATAGGCCTCTCCAGTTGTTTGCAACTTAGGGCAAACATCTGGAGGATACACCCATAATTGCCACGCTGGGCAGGCGGGTTAGCGATCGGAGGGCGTACCTCGTCGCTCCGGTGACGCTGCAGCCCATCATCGGTCTGTGGTATTTAGCTACGCCTTCAATTGTGATGGTTATACCGCCACCAGTCGATTTACCAGAGCCTCGTTTGTTATTCGGCAGGATGCATCACGGGCAGCTTTGGAGCAAACAGATGATACTCGTACATCCCCAAATGTATTCTTCTTCTTCGTCGTTGTCACTCTTGACAGACTGGTCGTGGTCTTCATTTCAGGCGTTGGTGGCAAGCTTCACATCGCGCCGCCACTCCTCTCTCACAGCTGCCTTCCTCGTGCATTCGAGTAGCGACGTAAATGTATTAAAGCTTTCTTATTCTCATACAGATCAGCTTCCGCCTTTCTTCAACAGCCTAGCCTCATCCTTTTTGCGATGTGGTAAAAGCCACTTCGGACCGTGAGAAAAGGTAATTATTGACTTTTTCAACTCCCCACCACCCCCCACGGCTGTCGAAAGAAGATAAGGCAGGCTAATTAAAACGTGGCCGACCGGTTCTTGGTAAGTTTTTATTTGTACTTCAGGAGTGAAACTTGTTAGTAGTATTTAGACGTAGTATGGTTCAGATTTTTTTTTAACTCAGATAGCAGTCGTTACATCATATCAGAGATGATGATAACTCTTACGCCTAACTGGGAATGGGTATAGCTTACCCTAAGTGTTGCGGAGGTCTGATGGCAGTAGCTCTGTGTAAAAGCTTAGCCCTCGCCAAATCTCTCAGTTTGGGAAACCGACCCTGAGACAATCGGGAAAAAGGCTAGGATGAGGATGATGATGATGATGATAGTTCAGATTTTTATTGATCTAAAAAAGCATGGATGTATGGGAAAGGTCTATCATCTTTTCGTTCCAAGCCAATCTCACCCGCCCGCGGTGCATCCTGTCTAATAACAAACGAGGCGCTGGCAACCGACTGGTAGCGGTACAACCATCACAATTTGAAGGCGTTGGCGAAATTGGACAAGTATTTTTTCTTTCTCCGCATAAACAAAAAATAACAAAGATACAAGGCATCAAAATTTAGGAGTGGGAGTCTTTGGCGTCACTCTGTGCGACAAAATGCTACACGGCGTGACGTCACACGTAACTTTAGCGGGCTATATCTTTGTCATTTTTGTTCTAATCTACTAATGAAAAAATACGTGTCTTTTATTTTGAATAACTTAAAAGACGGACTAATTACATTTTTTCGGCAACAAGCCTATTACAATTTTTAGCCATAATAGCCTATTTAGCGGCAAACGTAATGTAGGACGCCCTCAGGCCAGGTGGAGTGACGATTTGCGCAGGACGGCTGGCAAGTGCTGGATGCGAGAGGCCCAAAATCGATCATGGTGGCGAACATTAGGAGAGGCCTATGTCCAACAGTGGACTGACACGGGCTGATGATGATGATGAATAGCCTATTTGACCAATCGGCACATCTCTAGACACGTTTATGGTCCAATTTTATTATATGGCACACGGAAAAAACGAGGGTTGAACGTTAAAATTTTGCGCAACACGCCTTTTTAAGCTAAATAGGTTGCGAATGTGAAAACGTAATTATTTGAGGCTTCATTACGTAATGAAACGGGTACATTTATTCATGAAGTTCTGGAAAAATGTTGATGAAATTATTTTTTTGTTGACGAGTAGGTTTTGTGCGCGAAAAAATTGGATTTGTTTTTTTAGCGTAGCGTTAAAGTTTAATAAAGTTTAATAAACTTACAATAAATAAATTCTTATTTATTTATTAAAACTTTATAGCATAAAATGGTAGATGAGGCGAACTTAATGCTAGAAACTTTCTCTACCGGACTTAAAGGTCATACAGAGCAGATAAATGTAAGCTGATCGATTAAGCCACGGAAAGTCTTGGTTTCAATTACCAGTCGGGATATTTTTGAAAAAAAGAAGTGTTTCAATTATATTTTATAACACGGAGTTGAATTCTATCGCCCGATGGAATCCGAAAGAAGCCCAAACGCAGCGGCAACGGACAAATCAATCAACCACTTGTCTGTTGCCAACACCATGCCTCCATGATTATACTAGTACAATAAAATTGTCACCGACACTAAGCAAAAACGGTCACCCATCCAACAACCGACCGAGCCATAAGCACCTTAACTCCAGCCCTAACGAGGCAATAAACCAGTGGATCCCAGCACGGAACCATTCAAACTTACCTCTATTTGTTTCCACTCCCTTTTTTTCCATTACCCAGAAACTTTCCCGAACGATTCGCACAGAATAAGTAATTCAGCAAATGGATATCTTGAATGGGCTTTTAACTTCACTTCTAGTTGGAAAAGTGTTGCTAATGAAGCGATAGTTGTTTAGGGAAAAACTATATACGTACATGATAATTGCTTTTGTAATTTCAATATTTATTATGAATAAATAATTAAATAACCCAAGACATGCCACGCTGAGCCACACAACGCCACCTAGCCCCAAACTAAGCCGAAGCTTGTACTATGGGTACTAGACAACTGATAAACTTACTTAGATACATTTTTAAATGTAATGTAAATAAATACATTTATACATAGAAAAGACCCAGACCAATACAAACAGACATGTTCATGAACACAAATGTTTGTACTGTGCGGGAATCGAACCCACGACCCTTGGCTCTGAGGGCAGTGGTCACTACCAAATGAGCCACTGAGCCTGTCGAGCATGTCTAAGAGAGGTAGGGCACAGCGAATCTTCGCTCGAATTGACCCGCCCACTCTATAGAATACCGCAGCGGAATGACCTACGGGTCGTATTTCTGCCGGTGAGTAAGGTTCCCGGAGCTCGTGGGGAACCCTAATCGGGTTGGGCCGACATGACAGTGGCAACTGACAGGTAACTGACCAGTTACTGGCCAGTTGTCACAGCGACTTGGGTTTGTCTTTCGCCTTCCATCAGGCGTAGGGAAGCCATTATGTCGAGCTACTATAAAAAAAAGTCATAAGAGACAGCGAATCTTCGCTCGAATTTAGCCGTCCACCCTATAGAATGCCGCAGCCGAATGACCTCCAGGTCGTATTTCTGCCGGTGAGTAGGGTTTCCGGAGCTTGTCGGGGGTTAGATTTCGGCCGGCATGCCGGGGGCAACTGACAGGTAACTGACCAGCTGCTAGACAGCAATGGACTCTTTCAGGCTGATGATGAAGATGAACAAACTATGAACAGGCGTACAACTGGAGAGGCCTATGTCCAGCAGTGGACTGCAATAGGCTGTTAATGAATAATTTTAAATAATAATTCCCCTTCTCGATGGTTTCATGAAGGCCTAAGTTGAGCAATGGCCGAAGTCTGTTGATCGATTGATTTCAAAGACCACTTCGAAACCTTTACGCTTTCCCAACCTTCATCTTACACAGTTGACGTCCAAAAAAGAAAACATTGAAGACAACATATCACGAGAGAGTGCCGTCATATTTTATTCACAGCAAAATCTGCAAGTCAACCTATCACAATTAATAATATTCAGGAAAAGAAACATCTTTGCGAGCCTACTTGCCCAAGTTTTTAACGTGAACAAAAAACGATTACAAACAAAATGTTAACAAAACCTTTGAGTGATTTATAGGCAGTTATTGTTGGGAAAAATGTCGCATCTTTTAAACAACTTATTGGACGGTACTGTTCAACTCTTGCTGTTTAAGATACGGGAAATTTAGGTAGCCTAGTAACTAATTTATCTGGGCTAATAAAGATAAATAAATAAATAAATAAAATAAAATAAAAAGTACTTTATTTCCAAAAAATCCATACAATTATTAGTTGACGGGGCCTCCCGGTAAGTAGTCGGTAGACACTTGTGATGGGAGTGCCTCGCTCTATCCACAGGTTTGTTTCTAGGACTACGTAATAAAGTATATGCACCTATGTACTTAAAGTAATATTATGTATTAACAAATTTAGTTTATTTTTAAGAGTACAGTATGTATTTATTTATAAATTTAAAATTTTATAACAGTGCCCAGTTATGAATGTGTGTGTGTGTGTGTGACTCTGTGTGTGTGTATGTGTGTGTGTGTAAGTGCATAAGTGTGTTATGTATGTGCGTGTTTTAGAGTAAGAATGACAGTGCAAACATGAGTGGGTTTGTTTATGTAAGCTTTAGGGGACAAGACCCCTAGTGTTAGACAGTTCTAAGTAAAAGTCTTTCAGCCTCTTCGTATGTTAAAGTTAGTAACCAATTAGTTAGGGACTGTTTACAGCCTTTAGTTGTCATGTGATAGATATTTAGTATTCTGTTAATTTTATTGTATAGGAATGGGGCTTGGGAGGAGTATTGCCTTTTAGCAAAGACGGTACGCACACCAGGCACCTGAGCCACATTGTAATTTCTTCTTTTATTCAGGAGTTCTTGTTTAAAAGGTAACGTTTTATGAAGTATAGTTAGTGCGTTTAAGACATACAGTTTCCTGATGGATAGTAAAGAGCTCTCGATGTAAAGGGACTCGGTCGGGAACCTGTAGCGTTTGAAGAGCATAACCTTGATTAGGGACCTTTGGGCTCTTTCCACCTGTAAGACATTTGTTTTGTCAGCTCCCCCCCATATGGGAATACAGTAAGTGATGACTGATTGTGCTAAGGCAATGTAGACTTTGGTAATTAGGTCTTTGCTCATTACATACCTAAGTGTTTTAAATATCCATATCAACTTTCTGATCCTACACGTAATTAATTCCAAGTGCAGTTGCCAGCTTAGTCGTTGGTCCACAATGACTCCCAAGTACTTAGTGGAACGAACCTTATTTATTTCTGGACAATTACAAGAGGCACCTGGGGAGGAGCAGTTGTGTAGTTTGATTCTAAAGTCAACATTCGGTTGGGAGTTAATGTATGGCGCAAAGCAGATGTAGTTGGTTTTCTGAATGTTAAGTGTTAACAAATTTTGGTTTAGCCAGTGGGAAACCCTAGCCAGCCCCCTCTCTGCATTCAACCTTACATCATCCCAAGTTTTAGCCGTAAAAATTATAGCGGTATCATCCGCGTAAGACAGTATCCTCCCTCCAACTTCTCTCAGGTTACATAAATCATTAATATAGATTAGAAAGAGTGTTGGACCGAGGACACTGCCCTGCGGGACCCCGTACACCACATCCTCCTCATTACTGAGGCAATTATTAATTTTAACGGCTTGTTTTCTGTCGGAAAGATAGCTGCTAAAAAGGGACAGTGCGGAACCCCTGATACCGAAAGATAAATAGACTGACTGTAGTAACCTAAACTGACGAGCATGTACAAAGAGATGTGGATGAAGCAAAAGTTGTGTGCCAAGGCCGTAGCAAAAGGAAGGATGGTCTCTGCCTACCCCTCTCCCCGTTATGTATGTATTTTTACGTAAGATATTTCGATTCTTCATTAAAAATAATTCCACAAGCTCTGTGTAACCATTGACCTCTCAGAGACGACTGTCAAATATAATTAAGACTACTAGACCGAATGCAATATAATTATTTTGAACCGAATCCAATTTTCGCCGTCGTTGCACTTGAGGCAAACCTGATGTGACATAAGAGCATACTATGACCGCTGAAATTCACTAATATTTAGCACTAAAACCATCCTGGCCGGACGAATTTCAACCGTATGCGAGCCAGATTAGATTCTAATTTGCTAAAGTGAGAGTAATTTAATTAAACTAGGAGTAATTATTTTGTGTGTAGCATTAAATTATATGTGCATTGATCAGGGCGTAGATTTTCTAAAATGCGTTTAAAAGCAGGATATGTTTTCAGTTAACGCGTGGTTGAAATATCAATGCATAAATGTATCAATATATTGAAGGCGGAAATGACGTTTTCAAACGTTGGCATTTTGACGTTCGCAAAGATTAAGGAAATGACTTTGGTGCTATGCTTTGGTGGCAGTTTACGATTTGACAGCTTGTTTTTTATTTTTAATATGTCTTGTACATTAGGACATAAGAAAAAGAATATAACAACTTAACTTTTAACTCCTGAAGTTTCGATTCCCATTTTGGGACAAATTTTTAATAATTAATTTTCTTTTTTTTTGTAGATGAATTGTGCTTTATAGTATTGTGTTTTCTTTGTTTTGTAGAATAATTGTATTTGTGGTACCTTCCTAAATTTAATGCACGCAGTTTAGACAGTCTTACCGCTATAAGCGATCTCTTCCAAACAACCTTTGGGTAAAGGATAGGTAGTTAATACGAAAGCGAAATGAGGTGGTGCCAGCCATAAAGCCGATTCAGAGTTGGTGATAAATTAATAATTTAATTAACATAATAATTATTACGCGATGCTTCCTAATATTATTAATATTTGTTTTATTTTTAATTTTATGTATTTGTTTTAGAGGTTTTGAAGCAACATTGAAAAAAGCCACCTGTGAAAAAAGAACAATTACCTACGGCGAGCGAAATATTGTCATCCCCTTCAAATAATAAAATACAAAGAAAAAAAATTATCACCTTCATTGTACAAACACAGTCGAATATTGACAGGCAAAAGGAACCCTCGGATTTCAAATGCGAGGCTTTTATGAAAAAATGGGCGGCAAAATCAAAGGGATATTTTAGGATTCCGTAAAAAAATTTAGAGAACCGTTTCATCATCATGTTTTCTTCCATTCATCAGCCTTCATAATCACATTCATCTCAGTCATTCATCTCTCTCCATGTAAGTTCTGCATAGACCAATAGTTGACTGGTAGAGAATGCATAATTATGTGGCAATAACTCCGCCTTTTGTACACTACTATACTGTTTATGCGCAATGGGTTCTATTGTGCCTGTCGACCTAACTTTTGGACCTCACGACCGCTTACCATCAGGTGGAGTGGGGTCATCCTGAAAGCTCTCCTTATAAAAAAAAATTACTTTTCCTACGGAACCCAACGAGCATCAACAGGATTCAAACCTGACATTGCCTTTTTCTGACTACAACATTTACGCCTTTAGATACATTTTACGAGATTAATATGTACGAATAGAATCCAAGTAATAAGGTTTTCCTTTATTGTCATTACTTTTAGCAGCAAGCTTCCATTTGCGTAATAGGAAGCTATAAGATAATACGGTTATGTGCCTTTGTGGTTTATAAGGGCGTTAATAGCTGCATCTCATCTGATGATTAAAGCGTAAGAGGCTTAGTGGTTAAGGCCGGGGTGGTAGCGGTTCGAATCCCGTCAATATGGTAGCATTTGCAACAGCCTATTGCAACCCTCTGCTGGACATAGGCCTCTCCAGTTGTTCGCCACCTAAGACAAACATTTGGAGGATGTACCTATAATCGCCACGGTAGGCAGGCGGGTTGGCGATCGCAGGGCGTAGCTTCTCGCTCCGGTGACGCTTCTGCCCGTCATTGGTCTGTGGTATTTAGCTACGCCTTCAATTGTGATGGTTATACCGCCACCAGTCGGTTGCCAGCGCCTCGTTTGTTATTCGGCAGGATGCACCACGGGCAGGTGAGGTTGGTTTGGAGCGAAATGATGATAGGTTACCCTTACATCCTTACATACAGGTCTTATTTGAAGCCAAGTAAACGCTACTGGCCAGCAGATACCGAGAATTCGGCGAAGACAGCGGTTGAAGAAGCCGGCGCGAGATGTCTTTGGTGACCATATGACATTCTTCACCATTCTTGGTGAAGAAACTTAAACATAACAAAAACTAAAGAATTTATTTATTTATAGAAGGTACACACACAGATTACAATACAACAATATAACAATGTTAATATTATTTCTACTAACTTACGGATCTAGACAGTAATCTAAATTTGGTTTACACAGCAAGACTAGTTTAATGGTTGATTACAATTAAAATTTATAAAAATAAAAATGCCAAATAAAAATCGTTAGAACACTTTTGTATTAAGATAATTAGCTCCCATAAATTCAACTTAAAAGCTTCGTGCATCAGAACTTAACGTAATCTCGGCTCGTAGAAATTGAAAAACTTCTAAACCATTAAACTAAACATGAAATCTCATGCACCGGATGTTGTTAAGATAAAATCTGTTTCGACATAAATGCTTTGTAACTCTAGTTCCGCACAGAGCGAAGTTTGCAAAAAAAATACTCATTCAATTCACAATATACCGATGTATATCGGTTTTACGATCTCGAGTCCGGTTTTCGAGAATAGGGTCCAATGTTTTATAATTATAACCGACTTCCGGCCGAATGATCGATCCGTTGATAATTTTGTGTCGCTATGAACGGCAATATGCGTTCATTTTATTAAACGTGTTGAATGTTAAATAACCTTACTTATAATATATATATATATAATATTATAAATGGGGAAAATGTGTCTGTCTGTATGTTTTGTCTTTCTTTCACGGCAAAACGGAGCGACGTATTGACGTGATTTTATAAGAGAGGTAGGGCATAGCGAATCTTCGCTCGAATTGAGCCGCCCGTCCGGGGAAGGACCTCCACCCTATAAAATACCGCAGTCAAATGACCTCTGGGTCGTGTTTCTGCCGGTGAGTAGGGTTTCCGGAGCTCGTGGGGGGTTAGGGTTGGGCCGGCATGGCGGTGGCAACTGACAGGAAACTGACCAGTTACTTGCCCGTTGTCACAGCGACTTGGGCTTCTCTTTCGCTTTCCATCAGGTGTAGGGAAGCCATTATGTCGAGCCACTATAAAAAAAAAAAGAAAAAAAAAAGATAGTTGAAGAGATGGAGAGTAACATAGGCTACTTTTTCCCCCTTTCTAACCCCCCACTTCCCTAAAATGGGGGGCAACGCGGACGAATCCGGGCACAGTTAGTGTTTTAATAAACCTTTTAATGAATTTGTCGTACCTAGTTTGGTGCACTCATCATCAGCCTATCGCAGTCCACTGCTGGACATAGGCCTCTTCAGTTGTTCACCACTTTGGACAAACATCTGGAGGATTTACCCATAATCGCCACGCTGGGCCGGCGGGTTGGCGATCGCAGGGCGTAGCTCCTCGCTGCGGTGATGCTGCTGCCCGTCATCGACCTGTGGTATTTAGCTACGCCAAATCCGTTCTTTGTACATTACCTTACTGTGCAATAAATATTTATAGTAGCTCGACACAATGGCTCCCCTACGCCTGATGAAAGCGAAAGAGAAGCCCAAGCCGCTGTGACAGCTGGCAAGTAACTGGTTAACTCCAGAAACTCTACTCACCGGCAGAAACACGACCCAGAGGTCATTTGGCTGCGGTATTCTATAGGGTGGAGGTCCTTCCCCGGACGGGCGGCTCGATTCGAGCGAAGATTCGCTATGCCTTACCTCTTTTGAAATTTTTATTTTAATTATTTATATATTTCGAATATATAAGTATAAAGTTATATTTCCAAACATTTTAACCATCTTAAGTCTTCATAAACGTAAATCTTTCTTAAGCTACGCCATTAGGTTAAGAAGGAAATTTCTCTTTAAATATCTAACAATATCCGTTATTTTATAATGCTTGCTCGAGTTTTTCATCAACATATTTTATATCAAAGGAGCGTTGAATCTCTCTTGTTAGTTTTTCTCAAGTCAACAGCACAAGGCCACAGTATAATTAACATAAAGTAACATTAAAGAATTAACTTATTTAGTTGGTGCAGAATATAAAGTTAAAATGCAGAATATAAAATGCTGCTTACAAATTGTACAACTATACGTTTAGTAGCCATATAGGCTATGTATACTGTTTTGTCCCACTAATATTATAAACGCGAAAGTTTGTTTGGATGGATAGATGGATGGATAGATGGATGTTTGTTCCCTTTTCACGCAAAAACTACTGAACAGATTTTAGTGAAACTTTACACGAATATTGTTTATGCATCAGATTAACATATAGGCTATAAATTACAACGATTCATTAATTTTTTCATTTAGAATTCCGGGAAAATATGTTACGGAATGATTAAAAACTTTTTGAATACACCATAGATACTGTCATTTCTTGACTTTGTCAGTGAAATTATCAATTTGACATGACAGGTACTGATATCGAGGTAGGCAAATACGGAAATTCGCCACCAATAAGTACAAATAATTGAGAATTAAAATTGTGCGGCTTATTTTCGGAATGAATTCTTCGAAAATACTATATGCAAACTGCTATAACTGAAAAGACGACCAACGTAAAGGGATAACCCACCGGCGTTGTCTACTAGAATATTGCTCAGTTTCAGAGGCACCTCATTCAGCAACAAATTGGAACAAAACTTTAGGAATAAAATTGTGTACAGTCAAAACAGATCTAGCATAACCCGTAAACAAGGCGGCCTGCATCTGATAATGAATCACAGTGACCAAGAACAAAAACCTTACTGCAATCTCGAAGGCTCACAACGGGCCACATGTCTAGCTCGGATGCGACGAAACTGCGATCGTGTATGCTAATAAATATTTTTCTAATCCAAATTGTAATTTCTGTCCTCAATATACTAATATTATAATATTTCAGCCTAATAAAATCGTTTTAATTACGCATGTCGGAAGAAAATAACGCTTGAAGTAAGTTAAGATTCATACACCGCCAAGTGGTCGCTTTTTGGGTCGGCGTGATACAATTATTGTACATAGTTAGGTACCACCAATAATTGAAAAAATCTTAATTTTATCGGTAAATAATTTTCTCATTATATTCTTAGGGATGCTCAGTATGACATAACGAAAAATCGAAATAAAGATACTCAGTATTTTTAGGCTGGCTTCTCAAAATATGTTCATACACAGGATATCCAGATTCTGTTTTAGTTGTATAGATATAAGATTATTAAACGCACTCATTTTCCAAAAAGTACAAAATAAGTATCCGTATTTCTATATTGTATGGGAGTGACCTATCACCTTTTCACTCCAAGCCTTCCTCACCTGCCCGTGGTGCATCCTGCCGACCAACAAACGAGGCTCTGGCAAACCGACTGGTGGTGGTAAAACCATAACGATGGAAGGCGTAGCTAGATATCACAGGCCTATGACGGGCAGCAGGGTGACCGGAGCGAGAAGCTACGCCCTGCGATCGCCAACCCGACCGCCCAGGTGGCGCTTATACCCATAATATCCTCCAGATGTTTGCCCTAGGTGGCGAGCAACTGAAGAGGCCTGTGTCCAGCAGTGGACTGTAATAGGCTGATGATGATGATGATTTCTATATTAATCAATTTTAAACGTATCGCGCCGACGCCAGCCCTCTCCTGGCCGGAATTCGGCCACAATGACCATTCTCCAAGCAGACCGGGCAAGTATGCACGAGATATTGAAGTGTACATGTTTATGCCCATACACAAGTGCATTACGTGCGGTTGCTCTGTTTGAAATAATGAGAATTCATAGTAGTAACTAGGTACGTAGGTAGGCACCATTTTTGATACCGTAAAAAGACTAATTGACTCAAAAATAGTGCGGACGCGACATAACAATTTGATGACTGCTGACCCTGGGGAATCCCTTCGGACCTTCGGTGCGACGGGGATGCAGACACCGGTGTGCGGTGCCAAGTTATCCCGCTAAACCCCACGGTGACCCACCATCGCCGCCGAGCCTAGGGGAGTCTGGATCCTCAAGGAAGAGACTCTACCACGGCTCCCCCGGTAAGGCGGTGTGCCGCACAACGGCTCGCCCTCTGTGCGCGTGAGCGCGCACCAGGAGCATGCTCGGTCACAAAGCACGCCCCCTCCCAGTGGACCCCATGTCGGGCGCCGGACGACCCCGTGTCCGACGACGCAGGTCCCAGCGGCGGAAAAGATGTTCATTCCGACGCTGACTTCAACGACCGCGTCCGTTCTCACACTGTGCCCTCTACTAAATTAGAGGGACACGCGGAGCACGTCGCGGCCACCCACCTACTAGGCCCCACGGCCACCACACAAGGGCCACAGCCCTACATTCACACACGGCCCTAAGGCCGTTGGGTCGCAGAGGATAGGGAGGACGGCAACGGAACACCGCGAGATCCCCCGAAGGGCACTCCTCTTCCTCTGCGACCCTCGCCAAACAACCCAGCGCTTAGCGCTGGTGCCGCCAGGCGGCCCACCTCTGCCGGCGGGAGCGGGACGAGCGAGGCTCAGTCCCACTGCCGGCGCCGCCCACCGGGTCGTGGGGGCCCGACCCGTACTAAGCCCCCCCGGCACGACAAGCCGAGGACCCCATTGGGGGGGTACATTGTGTTTGTCCTGTGTCAACCTATGTTCAGATTTCTCAGCACTCAAATTGAATACCTATATCTTCATCATCTTTTGAGCATCCATTCGTAAGCGCGTGTGATAAAATAAGAGACAAAGACGCGTACGTACATGATATAATGACAGTAAGCTCTTCATGACAAACCGATGTTCACGCAGGCAAAGCCGCGGGCAGCAGCTAGTATATCTATATGTATGATTTTATATCATGAAGAATGAAGAATCTTAACTAATATTATAAAGCTGAAGAGTTTGTTTGTTTGAACGCGCTAATCTCAGGAACAACTGGTCCGAATTGAAAAATTATTTTTGTGTTGAATATACCATTTATCGAGGAAGGCTTTTGGCTATATAACATCACGCTGCAACTATTAGGAGCGAAGAAATAATGGAAAATGTAAAAAAAAAACGGGGAAAAAATAACTATTCCACGCGGACGAAGTCGCGAGCACAGCTAGTAACAAATACAGTCCTGACCCAATTTCGGCTACTGTGCCCATGCAAGAGATTGTGCACACACAATAATAAGCGGTCGTGAGGTCCAAATGTTAGGTCGACAGGCATAATAGGACAAACCCACTGCGCATGTCGCCCTCACTCTGAATGCTTACCAAGATTCTGTTTCACATCCCGCCTAAAGAACCCAGGATTGCAAAAGGAAGGAAACACATAAATAAAAATAATAAAAAATAATAATAAATATTTATTCAATTGCACACAATTAATATACAAAAAAAATATATATATCTACAGAGAAATTAGTATAGCAAAATTTTTACCATAAATCTTATCTGCGAGGCATTTTAAATTACAAATGTGCAAAGGCAGAATGCGAAATTATCATGCAATTTACAAGGGTCCCCAAACTAGGCAGTGCCTGTATTTTGGTTTACATGAGCTAGAAGGGCAGAAGGGCAGAAAATCAGTTGACTCACTGTCTAACCTTAACCCACTGTGCAAGGGGCGGATAGATTAATGAAGTTCGGAAGTGCGTGCTCTGCTGAATCCGAGATGGTAATAGAAAAGATATTGTTTTCACACTGACGCCTCCGCTGACAAAGGGGAAAGTGCTACAACTATAAAATGTCTTACCGTCTTAGTGCTAATGGCGTTGGCTGTTTTGGTTCTATAGAAGTGAAGATGATAGGTCGCTTACTTATATCCCTGGGATGTAAGGGACCTGTCATCTTATGGAATGTCACACAACATCACATACATTGCATCGGTCTCAAAGTAAGCTATGCTTCAATACATAAAGTAAGGAAGCGACCTATCATCTTCTTGCTCCAAGCCAACTTGACCTGCCCGTGGTGCATTCTGCCGAATAACAAGGCGCTGGCAACCGACTGGTGACGGTATAACCATCACAATTGAAGGCGTAGCTAAATACCACAAGCCGATGACGAGCAGCAGTGTCACCGGAGCGAGAAGGTACGCCCTGCGATCGCCAACCCGCCTGTCCACTCCAGCGTGGCAATTATGGGTATATCCTCCAGATGTTTGCCTTGTGGCGAACAATTAGAGAGGCCTATGTCTAGCAGTGTACTGCAATAGATGATGATAATGATAGAAGTGATGGCTTGACTTTTTTTTACAAGTAACTGGTCAGTTACCTCTCAATTGACACCGCCATCGGGCCAGCCCTAACCCCCCACGAGCTCCGGAAGCCTTATTCACTGGCAGAAACACGACCCAGAGGTCATTTGGCTGCGGTATTCTATAGGGTGGAGGTCCTTCCCCGGACGGGCGGCTAAATTCAAGCAAAGATTCGCTAAGCCCTACCTCTTTTAAATCAAATGAAACAAATCGTCCCAAAAAACTGCGTCCGCTTCACTACAAACTCGACAGAAAAATCGATGTTAGGAATAACGCGCCAAGAGCAGTACGCAATAAAACTAAAGAAAAAAAATACTCGAAATTAAACAATGCGACGGATGCTGGTAAGACCGGCCAAGTTTAGCTGGATCTAGACGTATCCGCCATGCGTATCGTTGGCAACGATAGCGCCATTGTCCAGTGGCGGAGTAGCTTGACCAGTATCTTAAGTTCGTTTCATTTGTGCAGTTGATAGTAAATTTATAAGACTACCTAAGAAATAAGAAATGTTTATTATTTTTCGACACCACAACATATACAGTAAACATACACTAACACTAGCACTAATACACAAAAGACAGATAAACATACAACCTAATGCTATTAGACCAAGACATGTCACCCTTTTTTTTTAAGAGGGGAATGTATTAGGCACCTTCATGCCGTCTCCGGGGGGAGGCGGCATGGTGTGTGGGACTCACACCTCCCAAAAGGGAAGGCATACCCACTAAACCCCCCTGTGTCGCCAGTGGGCAGCAAGTTGCAGGGACACGGGTAGCACCGAAGCATACGGCCATATCCCTGCCTGCCCTGGCCAGCCGCAGATGATAAGCGGCCGGCACTCCTGGTCCGGGGAGGGCAAATACCCCTGCCCCCGGATCGCATGTCACTCTAGGCTATATAGCACCATCTAGTTCTTGTTTGTACTAGTACCCTCGGGAAGAGATACGGTGGTCTTATTCTAAATCCGTGTACGTGTAAAAACGACACGTATTTTTTTATAAATATTTAACAAGTTGCCTCATAAATGAAATATTTAAAAGGTTTAACGAAATAAGCTAACGGGGTAGATGAGTGGTAAGAAATAACAATTGACTTATTATTTTTATTCAATTTAATTTATATCTCATTACTTTTTTTATTTTTTATTTTTTTTATAGTGGCTCGACATAATGGCTTCGCTACACCTGATGGAAAGCGAAAGAGAAGCCCAAGTCGCTGTGACAACGGGCAAGTAACTGGTCAGTTACCTGTCAGTTGCCACCGCCATGCCGGCCCAACCCTAACCCCCCACGAGCTCCGGAAACCCTACTCACCGGCAGAAACACGACCCAGAGGTCATTTGACTGCGGTATTCTATAGGGTGGAGGTCCTTCCCCGGACGGGCGGCTCAATTCGAGCGAAGATTCGCTATGCCCTACCTCTCTAAAACTTACTTAAAATGAGTTACACTCATTTACTGGATTTTCGCAGTAACGTGCATCGCAGTGGGAAACATTCCCAATTATTTATTTATTTATTAATTTAAACTATTTATTTATTAATTCAACCTAACTTATAGACCTCACGACCGCTTACCATCAGGTGGAATGAGATCATCCTGAAAGCTCTTCTTATAAATAAAACTTTATTACAATAAATGGTACAAAAGGCGAACTTAATGCTAGGAGCATTCTCTACCAGTTACGCTTTAGGTCATGCAAAGAGATACACAGTGGAATTTAAATATGTGTATCAATGTGATGTGTGTTGTAGTTTCTGTACTTTAGAGATATGGTTAATCGGTATTTTGAACTTCGAAATTCCGTTTGACAGTCGCATATCCCCCTAAATGATAAATGTCATATAAGTACAGCTACGGATGACGTTTTTACATATTTTTTTTAGAAACTACGCTGTAGATTAAGAGGCATAAGAGATAATAAGGATAACTTGTAAATAAAACTACTGTTTTAACGCGTACTGTGTCTACCACACGCAGTGAGAACGGCAGCGGACGACAATGTAAAGTTTTATGTTTTGAGATGAGCCAAATAGCGGCTGTTGTTTAAGACTTGTCAATGTTTAGCGACGCAAATATGTGCGTAGGAGAGGTTACAACCATCTACTGAACTTATAAAACCTATGGATTGGGATGTAAGAGCCTATCAACATTTCTCTCCAAGCCAACCTCACCTGCTCGTGGTGCATCCTGCCGAATAACAAACGAGGCGCTGGCAACCGACTGGTGGCGGTAAAACCATCATAATTAAAGGCGTAGCTTAATACTGTAGACCGATGACGGGCAGCAGCGTCATCGGAGCGAGAAGCTACGCCCTGCGATCGCCAACCCGCCTACCCAGCGTGGCGATTATGGGTATATCCTCCAGATGTTTGCCCTAAGTGGCGAACAACTGGAGAGGCCTATGTCCAGCAGTGGACTGCGATAGGCTGATGATGAGGACCATACTAAAGATTATTAACCACCATAATCTTAAGTGAACACCTTATTACTTACAATCAAAATCTATTACGATCAATTCGAACTTGACATTGGAAGCGATTCGCAAACTTAACAACTGCCATTCCGAAAGCGATTACCGCTGAATTCCTATCACTGATAGCAATATTAAAGAGTCAGTGACGTAATGGTTATGGCCATCACCATCAGCCTGCCATCACCCCCCAATTAGTGTTAGTGTATGCTTACAGTATGTGTTGTGATGTCCAAAAATAATAAACTTTTCTTATTTCTTATTTATTTCAAACTGAGATTCAAATGACCGATCTCCTGAACAGCTTTGACGCACGCGCGGAGAAATTCCATACCATTCATAGCCATATTTCATCCGACCATTTTCACCAAATACCAATTAAAATTTTAAATACTCCACCCGCTGTAAAACGGCCCGCTTTTTACGATACGCCATAAAGATATATAAATTAACTACGCCAAAAGTACACGATTGAAATATGATCGAGTCGGCATGTTTGTCATTCCGTTGACAGTTCATTAAATCATTGTCTTTATTAAAACTAGCTTCTGGTATTGATTTCGTCGATGCTCGCCTGTTTTTGTGTGTGAGAGAGCGAGACTGGGCCGGTGGCTCAATTAGTGACTTTTGGCTTTAGAACTACGGATCGTGGGTTCGAATCGGGACAAGCATTCGTGTGATGAACATTTGTGTTTGTTCCTTGTCTGGGTGTTTATATTTGTATTTCGGGTACCTAAGTTTATGTCCATGGACGGTCTCGACTCCTTATCACTAGGCATCACCGCCTGCCGCCTCGTGACTGGTGGCGGTATAACCATCACAATTGAAGGCGTAGCTAGTAATACTACAGACTGATGACGGGCAGCAGCGTCACCGGAGCGAGAAGCTACGCCCTGCGATCGGTAACTCGCCTGCCAAGCGTGGTGTTTATAGGTATAACCTCCAGATGTTTGCCCACTTAGGGCATAACTGAAGAGACCTATGTCCAGCAGTGGACTGCAATAGGCTGATGATGATGATGAACCAGTTGGAGGCCCTGGGCATATTTATATTTAATAAAACAAAAAAGAATTCCCTAAAAGTAAACAAAAAGCAAAAAGACACAAAACAAAAAGAGACAGGTCTGGATCGCAATCCAAAAGGCGTACGAAAACAGAAACGGACGCACCCTTATTGATAAAATAAAAAAATAATTTCCTCCAGGAATGCGTCGGATTTTTGCGCCAAAACGCTGGATGTGCCCGGATTTTCCCGGGGGAACAAGAGTCTTCGTTAGGTGGAGATTTTTTCCGACTGTTTTTCCTCATTTCCGCGGTATTAATGTACGATTGACAAAACACATGTTGGCACTTCTTTCGAGCTCTGAGTAAATAGGTGGTATAATGTAATATGTTTCACATAGGTCTTGAATGTGCGATATACGAGAATATCTTGTGTGTGTTTTACTAATGTGATTGGGAGTCCTGTCTGTCGGTGAATGAAAGCTGTACAACTTGAGGCTTTCAATAAAAGCTCCAAGCCCTAATTTGTAAAACGTGTTCACTGTTTATGAAAGAGCGCAAAACCGCGATATAACTCGTATCTGTATACATTACATATAATGATACGAGTAAAATAATCATGTAAATTATTTTGTTAGCTTTTTGTTTTGTCTGTTTCAATTAAAAAGTATAATATAAGTATGTATAAGTCATAATTACGTTCAATACTTACAATATCAAAAAAGGTTTTTGTATAATTTTGGACAGGGTAATATTACATACATATTATTATGTAAATACATACGTTACGAGTACAGCATAATATTTTTTTTTGTTGGTTAAAATTAAACCCCTGTTTTTCATTAGTGGAATCAATTCTGCTGTATATTCTGAACAAAACAAAGTGATTTCAAGTATTGCGCTTTTTCATTAACACGTATAACATTTCATTATAACATTTTTATCGCAATTAAAATGGCTCGATGTCTCATTTGGTAGTGACCTCTGCCTTCAGAGCCAAGGGTTCGGGTCCGCACTGTACAAACATTTGTGTTCATGAACATGTCCGTTTTTATTGGTCTGAGTGTTCACTATGAATGATATGTATTTTTTTAAGTACATAAATAAGTTTAGCAGTAGTCTAGTACCCATAGTACAAGCTTCGGCTTAGTTTGAGGCTAGATGGCGCTGTGTGGCCCAGCATGGCATGTCCTGGATTATTTATTTATTTATTTACAATCTGTCTAAAGGTACAATCGATCTATATAAACCTTATATTTGTGATTACTCGACAATCATCACAAATCAAACATATACAAAATCTTAACCCATATTCAATCATCACAACTAAAAGAAACATAACATACCATAGTGCCGAAACCCGCTGATTCACCCAACTCTATTTGTCTATTCCACAAACAACAAAAAACGCGCACACACTTTTGTAGCGTAACTTTTGTTAGCTGCGTTTGAAAAAAAAAGTCGCAGCTTTTCACAAAATCGCAGAAGCGTAAAGTCGGGTGTCAATAGGTATGGTGCACAAAAGCGGAATCGATATAAAATGTGAACATGGATGGGCGTAGATCAAAAGTCGACTGCATGTAGGCAATGATGAAAGGGCTTTTTACTAATAGATAAAAAAAACACGATGCTTTTTTTTCTATCGATGACATAACATTGTTTTTTTATTTAGGTTCGCGCCTCGTCATCAGCCTATTGCAGTCCACTGCTGAACATAGGCCTCTCCAGCTGCTCGCCACTAAGGGCAAGCGTCCGGAGGATATACCCATAGTCACCACGCTGGGCAGGCGGGTTGGCGATCGCAGGGCGTACGTTCTCGCTGCAGTGACGCTGCTGCCCGTCATCGGTCTGAGATAAATAGCCACGCCTTGAATTGTTATGGTTATACCGCCACCAGTCGGCTGCCAGCGCCTCGTTTGTTATTCGGCAGGATGCATCACGGGCAGGTGAGGGTGGCTTGGAGCGAAAAGATGATTGGGTCTCTCTCTTACATCTCTCTTTCTCTCTTCTTCTTTAGACAGTCTAAATCCTTTGGGCGTACGTCTCCTTCAAACAAAGAATATCTATATACAAGATGACTTTTTAATCACTATCCAAATTTTTACTGGGCATTAGGTATCGTTATTAGAGCCTATTTCTGCAAAAATAAATATAGTTAATATTTTCACAACAAAGTTATTGTCCCGAATTCATTATAAATTTCGCATAGTTACCATTTCTGGCGTAAATATTTAGTACGCAAAACGATAAAAATCAATGGTATTACGAATTAAGGTACGAATTAAAGGTAAGACGGTATTCCCGCGAGTACTACGAAATGGTAACTATATGAAATTATAATTGGTTCGGGACAATGAATTTGTTGTAAAAATTTTACCTATATTTTTTTTTTGCAGAAATGGGCTCTATTAACGATACCTAATGCCCAGAAAAAATTTGGATAGTGATTAAAAAGTCAACTTGTATAAATAACTAGCAGTGTATACCTAATTCCCTATCATGTCAGTATCTACCTAATTCCCTAGAACTCTATGACAACTCACCAGTAATTGAATTTCCCTTGAAACAGTCTCAATTCTAGGTATTCCAGCTAGATGCATCCAGCAGTTTACATACACGTACATTTTCTAGAATACCTACAAGTTTGTATACGCCCCGGGCATAGCAAATATTGCTCTGTGGGGTAAAATTGATTTATAGAGCGAAGTGGTATAGACCGGTCAAAGGGAAAAGAGGTTATTATTGAATTCTTTATAGCTTTTAGAAGCTGAAATTCAATTATGTATGGAACTTAAATTTTTGGTCCTATCATGACAAAAGACAACCTTAAAAGGTCTGTTAAATTAAAATCAATTCTGTTTTATATATCTTCTACTCTAAAGTTGCCTGGTAGAAATCGTTTGGAGCGATAAGGCCGCCTAATTGTACCACTAATGTCTATTAAACTAGTTTTCAGTCAATTGTATGGTGTGCAATAAAGTATATCTACTTATCTATCACATCATCATCAGTCTATGTCAGTCCACTGCTGGCCTCTCCTAGTGTTTGCCACTTAGGTCGATTTTGGGCGTCTCGTATCTAGGACTTGCCAGCCGTCCTGCGCAAATCGTCACTCCACCTGGCCTGAAGGCGTCCTACTCTACATTTGCCGATACGCGGTCTCCACTCCAGAACTCGTTTACTCCAACGGTTATCGGTTCTGCGGCTGATGTGGCCAGCCCACTGCCACTTCAGCTTACTAATCCGGTGAGCTATTAAATAGACTGTTACCGTTTCGACCGACTCGATGGCTCATTTGGTAGTGACCTCTGTCTTCGGAGCCCAAGGGTCGTGGGTTCGATTCCTGCACAGTACAAACATTGGTGCTCATGAACATGTCTATTTGTATTGGTCTGGGTGTTTATTATGTATAATATGTATTTATTTACAAAAAAAAGTATCTAAGTAAATTTATCAGTTGTCTAGTACCCATAGTACAGGCCTCGGCTTAGTTTGGGACTAGACGGCGCTGTGTGGCCCAGCGTGGCATGTCTTGGTTTATTTATTATTTATTTATAGCACATTCTAACCAAAAACCCCATCACATTAAGACACATTCTAAGTGTCTTCCAAGTGATAACATAACCATTCCACTCTTCAAATTGGACATGTCCAGTCTGCATTGGCACAGGCCACATATGCAGAGAGGCCGTGATAAAATAATAAGACAGCAATAAGTCTTCCGGGATGGCCCAATTATAAAACGGGCGGTTGCGGACATACAAGATCCACCGCATATATAAATTACTCTGGCGTTTGTGTGGCCCAAGTTACAAGACTTAGTGGGAGATACAGTCATATACTTTACTAGCTGTGCCGGCGGCGTCTCACGAGTGGATATCGGGTTTCAAAAATAACGGACTTCCATAAAATAGTAACTAAATTTTAAGTTAGACTTCTAGCAATACATTGGTGAAAACCGCATTTAATTCCATGCAGTAGTTTTCGCGTGATGCGCGATCAAACATACAGATAAAAATTTCTCCCGTTTTTGCAACACTTCTCGTCACTGCTCTGCTCCTATTGGTTGTAGCGTGATGAAAAGTATACTATAACCTGCCCAGGAGTATGAAGAATAATCGTACAAAGTTTCGTTAAAATCCGTCCAGTAGTTTTTTTACTAAAACGAACATACAGACAGACAGATAAAAACTTTACTGATTGCATTTTTGGCATCAGTATCGATCACTAATCACCCCCTGAGAGTTATTTTGAAAATATATTTCATGTACAGAATTGACTTCTCTACAGATTTATTATAAGTATAGAAGAAGATAGAAGAAAAGATAGAAGATTTCACAACATACAGTTGATGGTGAGTTGGGGCTGTAAGGGAGCGGCCTATCATCTTTTCGCTCCAAGCCAACCTCACCTGCCCGTGATGTATCCTGCAGAATAACAAACGAGGCGCTGGCAACAATCATCAGCCTATCGCCGTCCACTGCTGGACATAGGCTCTCCAGTTTTTCACCACTTTGAGCAAACATCTAAAAGCTTTACGGATAATCGCCGAGATGAGCGCGCTCGCTTTGAAAATCTGAAGATCATATCTATTTAATCGGGGAACACGGATTCTGGCAAAGAGTTCCATAGCTTAGCCGTTCGCCCTATGAATGCATAGGGAAAGCTGAAGCAAAGATTTTAAGACCAGAGTCTTCATCATCATTCTCCTGCCCTTATCCCGCTCTAAGTGTTGTCGGCACATGTTCTCTCCTTCCACTCTCCTCTATCAGCCGTCATCTCCACACTCACACCTTTGACACGCATATCATTTCTCACACAGTCCATCCATTCCTTTTTCGGTCTTCCTCTTCCTCTATATCCTTCCACATTCATACTCAATACTCGTCTCGTTATATGCCTTTCATCCCTCCTCATAATGTGCCCAAACCATGCTAATCTGCTACTCCTTAACTTTTCTGTCACTTCACAGTCTTCATAGTAGGTATACATACAGTCATGACGTCACGCCTTTCTCCCAGAGCGGTAGGCAGAGACCACGTCCTTCCATTTGCTACGATCCTGGCACACAACTTTCGCTTCGTCCACATTCGTCAATCTCTTCATACATCGCCGCTTTAGGGTACTTAGTATATTATTAAGAGAGGTAGGGCATAGCGAATCTTCGCTCGTATTGAGCTGCCCGTTCGGGGAAGGACCTCCACCCTATAGAATACCGCAGCCAAATGACCTCCGGGTCGTGTTTCTGCTGGTGAGTAGGGTCTCCGGAGCTCGTGGGGGGTTAGGGTTGGGCCGGCATGGCAGTGGCAACTGACAGGTAACTAACCAGCTACTTGCCAGTTGTCACAGCGACTTGGGCTTCTCTTTAGCTTTCCATCAGGCGTAGGGAAGCCATTATGTCGAGCTACTATAAAAAAAAAAAAATACCTTTTTTATGACACTTTCTGTTTGGTCATGGAATGTCCTTCTAGGTCTTTCCCTTCCAACAGATCCAATAGGTATGTATGTACAAAATTGAGGTTATCAAAAACCAAACTAAATTTAGTGGTACACAGCCAAGAATCTTGCGCCACACATCAAACACGCTGATCCCGGGATCTGCGACGAAATTGAAATGCATCTATCTCCTTTGACTTATGCCACATACAAATGCAGTCAGAATGCGTTCGTTACGGACAGTTTTGGAGTAACGCCAACGAAATATACGGACGGTACGATCCCCGAATACGGAAACTCATCGGAGCTAACTTATTTCTATAATCCACGGTATTTGGTAGGAAATTGATAATAGTAATATGGGCTAAAGACTAGTATCGGAATTTTGGGGAGATGTTTACATGTTGCTGGAAATGTTAGAACTAGACACATGTACGAGTATAAGAAGACTTTTACTTATATTTGTACTACACTACCGCACTCTTGTTATCTTGCTATTTCTACCCTAAGGTTGTCTGGAAGGAATCGTTTATAGCTATAAGACCGTCTAAATTGTACAACAACTGTATGCTTTCCTAGTTCCAAGTATTTTTTATGGTGTACACTAAAGGGATGTAAGGGAGAGACCCATCATCTTTTCGCTCCAAGCCACCCTCACCTGCCCGTGGTGCATCCTGCCGAATAACAAACGAGGCGCTGGCAACCGACTGGTGGCGGTGTAACCATCATAATTAAAGGCGTAGCTAAATACCACAGACCGATGACGGGCAGCAGCGTCACCGGAGCGAGAAGCTACGCACTGCGATCGCCAACCCGCCTGCTCAGCGTGGCGATATACTGCGATAGGCTGATGATGATGACAATAAATGTATCTAGATAGACAAAAATATCTTCATTTATTAAGAGTGTGATGTTTGTCTACCTTCTAATATCTTCTTCTAAGCGCATGTGAGGTGTTTGTCACGCCAACTAAGTTAATTAAAAGAGGTAGGACATAGCGTATCATCCGCTCGTATTGAGCTGCCCGTCCGGGGAAGGACCTCCACCCTATAGAATACCGCAGCCAAATGACCTCCGGGTCGTGTTTCTGCTGGTGAGTAGGGTCTCCGGAGCTCGTGGGGGGTTAGGGTTGGGCCGGCACAGCGACTTGGGCTTCTCTTTGGCTTTCCATCAGGCGTAGGGAATCCATTATGTCGATAAACAAAAAAAAATTTGCTAAATTGTAAGAGTAGTATAAAACATAATTAAAGTAATAACCAAGCATGATTACATAAGACATAATAGATTTACGATACTTTATTATCATTGGTAACGATAATTCATCTTTAATTCTTACTACGGGGATGTAAGGGAGTGGCCTATCATCATTTCGCTCCAAGCCAACCTCACCTGCCCGTGGTGCATCCTGCCGAACAACAAACGAGGCGCTGGCAACCGACTGGTGGCGGTATAACCATCACAATTGAAGGCGTAGCTAAATACCACAGATCGATGACGGGCAGCAGCGTCACCGGAGCGAGAAGCTACGCCCTGCGATCGCCAACCCGCCTGCCCAGCGTGGCGATTATGGGTATAACCTCCAGATGTTTGCCCTGTGGCGAACAACTGGAGAGGCTTGTGTCCAGCAGTGGACTGTGATAGGCTGATGATGAATTCTTACTTGGCTACATAATTAATACATTTTCGATCACAGATATATCTTGGTCCTTTAGATAAGCTTGTTAAAATTCTGTCTGAGAACGGAAATTATACCTATCGTTATCTTGTGGATAGCTAAAATTGTTTCATAAATTAATTAAGATTTCTCGTGAAACGATAATAATTTTACATTACGTTTCAAAAATGGTGGTTTAATTTAATAAACTTTTTAACGCTTTTTTTCGTATATTTTGTTACAGAATGACCTTTTGGAATAGTTTCAAGTGCAATCATGAGGTCCTTGGTTCAAATCCGGGGACGGTTCAAAAATTCAAACTGGGTTTTTTTGTCAAGAAGGATAAGAGTAAAGAAATTAGTAATCTAGTACCTACAGTACAAGATTCGGCTTAATTTAATAATAATAAATAAATAACCCAAGACATGCCAAGCTGGGCCACACATAGCCATCTAGCCCCAAACTAAGCCGAAGCTTGTACTATGGGTACTAGACTAAGATAAACTTTACTTAGATACTTTTTTTTTGTAAATAAATACATATTAAACACCCAGACCAATACAAACAGACAATGTCTGTTTGTATTGGTCTGGGTGTTTAATATGTTCATGAACACAAATGTTTGTACTGTGCGGGAATCGAACCCACGACCCTTGGTACAGAAGGCAGAGGTCACTACCAAATGAGCCATCGAGCAGATCGATAGGTACATAGTAACCTTTTTTTGATTAGATATCCTCTACCCAAAGGTTGTCTGGAAGAGATTGCTTATATATATCGCGATAAGACCGTCTAACTTGTAGCTCAATATCTTTGTTTAGTTACAAGTGAAATGTTTGGTGTACAATAAAGTATATCTATTATCTATCTAACCTGTTAATACGAGTTTAAATACTCGTAACTATTAAAAATTCCTTTGTTTCTCAACAGTATCCTGAGAAAGGGTTACTTTCAAAGGCTTAATTATATATTATGTATCGTAATCCCTTGTTCGCTATAACACTATAATATGGATTGAAATTTAATCCGCTACGTTCATTGAACTGTTGGATAGTATACTAATTATCTTAATAACTACAGTTAATTGATGGTAACTGATATATAACGTAGATTGTAATTGAGTGGAAATCTATGTTACGTACAATAAATCTGTGGAGGGGTCAATTCTGTACATTAAATATATTTTCAAAATAACTATCAGGGGGTGATTTTTTTTTATGGAAGAGGGGGCAAACGGGCCCGAAAGTCACCTGATGGTAAGTGAATAAGTGATCACTTCAGCCCATAGACACCGCAACACCAGGGGAGTCACAGGTGCGTTGCCGGCCTTTGAGAAATCTATAAGCTTGCTTTTTGAAGGTCCCTAAATCATATCCACTCGGAAAAATTGCAGCAGGAAGTGATTAGTGATCGATACTGATGCCAAAAATGCAATCAGTAAAATTTTTGTCTGTCTGTCTGTATGTTCGTATTAGAAACAAAAACTACTGGACGGATTTTAACCTAACTTGGTACAATTATTCTTTATAGTGGTGGGCAGGTTATAGAATTTTTTTTTTTTTTATATTGGCTCGACATAATGGCTTCCCTACACCTGATGGAAAGCGAAAGAGAAGCCCAAGTCGCTGTGACAACGGGCAAGTAACTGGTCAGTTACCTGTCAGTTGCCACCGCCATGCCGGCCCAACCCTAACCCCCAACGAGCTCCGGAAACCCTACTCACCGGCAGAAACACGACCCAGAGGTCATTTGACTGCGGTATTCTATAGGGTGGAGGTCCTTCCCCGGACGGGCGGCTCAATTCGAGCGAAGATTCGCTATGCCCCACCTCTCTCAGGGGCAGCGCAGTCGACAGACTATCCGTGACGCACTTTTTTGCAATTATATGCAGCAACGCACACGACGCGCAAATATCTGTCGCGGATATTTCACAGACTCAACGCACACGGCGCACATCTTCGATCATTCTGTCGGCAGACCTAGACGGTCTTTTTAAATGTCTCAGACTTGACTGGCTCGGTGGCTCAATTGGTAGTGACCTCTGCCTTCTGAGCCAAGGGTCGTGGGTTCGATCCCCACACATTACAAGCATTTGTGTGCATGAACATGTCTGTTTGTATTGGTCTGGGTGTTTTCTATGTATAATATGTATTTATTTACAAAAAAAATGTATCTAAGTAAGTTTATCAGTTGTCTAGTACCCATAGTACAAGCTTTGGCTTAGTTTGGGGCTAGATGGCGCTGTGTGGCCCAGTGTGGCATGTATTGGGTTATTTATTATAGACGCAGACTCTATCGCACAAAAAGTCTGCCATCTGCGCTGCACCTTAAAGTGATTTAAAATTAAAACAAACACCCACCCACCCTAAAATCAAACTCCACTCGCATCACCCAACAAAAGTCCTACCCCATGGGTGAAAGCCATTGTTTCCACATTAAAATTCGATGACAATAAAACTCACCCAATAACAGGGGAGGGCGCATTAAGCAATTAAAAATAAAACGGAATAAAGGCCGACGCACACGGCGCAATTAGCGTGAACGTGCCAAATGTCGGCTGTGTGAGGCTGGCTTAGCTGCCGGAAGGTATAAGCTGAAGCGGGAGCGGGTAATACAATGTTTTGAAAAAAATAAAACTATATTCTAAGGTATATGACTGGCTCGATGGCTCAATTGGTACATTACATACATTTCAACTACCGTTTGTTATATTCTGAAAGTTAAACAACTACCTAGGAAATTGATCAACTTACGATTCTTGCTATTTTCCGGTAACCTATACATATTAAGTTTGTACTTTCCTGTAACGTTTTGTTTTGTACAAAAAATAATATCTATCTATCTGATTTCGAGATACAAGATGGAAAAACATACATAAACACAATTTTGCATTATTATTAAACAGATTAAACCACCGATTATTTAATACAGTATTGGTTTTAAATATGTCACCATCAGTCTTTGTGAATATTTCACGAAACCAATAAAAAAAGACCAGTAAACCGAATGTGTGTGAGCACAAAAGGAAATCAAGCTCCATATCATTGCACCACACACCAAAAACGGGGAGACGACAATTGAATTCCCTTTACCGTCATTGTTTTAAGGTCCCATATCGCTTGGCAGACGGAAATAATTTAAGGTTCCGTAGGCAAATGGCATAAAATAGAACCCATAATATGGATTCAGTCATGTCTGTCCGTATGTCACAGCCATTTTTCTGAATGTATAAGAATTACACTGTTAAAACTTGGTAATTAGGTTGGTGTATTCCGTGAAGCAATAGAAAAAAAACACAATACATTTTAAGGCTTCCCCATTCGTAGAACTGAAGCTAAAAAATTTTTTCATCAAACCTGGGTTTACGGTTGGGATAACTATGGATAGATCTTTTAAAGAGACACTTCTAAAGTTGTAAGATGTATTGACTTGATGTAATATGACCTCTAAAACAAGAGAATGATAAAACTAAAAAAATATATTACTTCCACTGAAAATTGGTTTGAGCGAGACCTAGTAAGAAGTTTTTTTTTTACTTGCTGCTACGGAACCCTTACGGCGAGCCCGACTCTCACTCGGTCGCTTTTTAGACGTCAAATGCAATTACAATTTGACCAAAATGGTACCAAATCGTCCCGCGTCCATGTTGATTTCATTACGAATCGGTAACAAGTTGCGCTTTTGAAATTTCACGGCGTTTTGGCGAAAGGCACTAATAAAACAAAACAATGTGCCCATTTCGGTTATGACTGCACAATGGTCTATTTTGAAAACGTAAAACGTTGATAAAGTGGACAGCGAGAACATTTTAGATGGCTCTTCAAGCATTTGTTGTTAAAATAAATTCTTTTACTACGAATTTTCATTCTTAAGAACGCATTTCGGCTACAAGAGAAAATTTTACAAAGCTACCCAAAGAAGTATACAGAAAGCAATAACATAGTCAGATAATTTTCCAATTTATAGAAAGTTCTTCTGGATGAAGTCAACCCCATCACAGAAGCTATGATATTAAGAGAGATACAGAGTCATCGGCTTGTGGTATTTATTTAGCTACGCCTTCAATCGTGATGGTTATACCGCCACCATACGGTTGCCAGAGGCTCGTTTGTTATTCAGCAGAATGCAACACGGGCTGATGAAGTAGGTACGCAGTGAAAATATGATAGATCGCTCACTTTAATTGAACAAATTCGTTTCAAATTGCAAAAATGTGGGTTAACTTTTTAAAGCAAACACTATAATAAGGCTCGGGACACAAGTACATTGTACTGTACATATTTGCAAGACTTGCTGTGCCAGCGGCGTCGCTCGCGTGGATATCGGGTTTCAAAAATAACGGACTTCCATATAATACCCATCTATACCTTGTACCTAAGTTTTAAGTTAGACCTCTAGCAATACATTGGTGAAAACCGCATTCAATTCTATGCAGTAGTTTTCGCGTAATGCGCGTTCAAACATACAGGTTTAAATTTCTCGCGTTTTCCCAACACTTCCCGTCACTGCTCCGCTCCTATTGATTGTAGCGTGATGAAAAGTATCCTATAACCTGCCCAGGAGTATGAAGAATAATTGTACCAAGTTTCGTCAAAATCTGTTCAGTAGTTTTTTTTTCTATAACGAACATACAGACAGACAGACAAAAATTTTACTGATTGCATTTTTGGTATCAGTATCGATCACTTATCACCCCCTGATAGTTATTTTGAAAAAATATTTTATGTACAGAATTGACCTCTCTACAGATTTATTATAAGTATAGATAGATATAGATGATCTTACCGAATAAATAGTTACTCATGCATCGAGAATTATAGATCACACACAGCATTTGTGCTGTGATGTAAGATTCATGCCGTGTGAACTGAGCTTAAGTACAATTTAGGCTGTGGAACTCTCTTCCAGCACACGTGTTCCCTTCCTCTTATAGTCTTGGGTCTTTCAAACGGGGCGTGAAGCGGCACTTATGCAGGCCGTCATAGTGTGATCGATCCGCGTTGCACTAACCATGTGTGATGAGGATCGCTTACACTTTTTGGACTTCGTCGTTTGCTCAACATCAGGCAGGACGCAGTCATTTTGACGTGCTAATAAAGAAAAAAAAAGTAGATGCTAGAAGAAGAAACGTTATGAGACTTTTTTGCAAGATGCGAGTCTTTTCGTTTACTAGGTGTAAACAATTTCTGATGAAAGCTTTCCTGATCCAATTAATTTAGCAAAAGAAATGCCAAGTACAAAATTGTTCATTGGAATAATCAGGTTAAGATCATTATCCACTTCAATAAGTTCATTGACCTTCGGGTATCCTTTTCCAACCGACCTTCTATGCTAAGTAAAATTATCTTTCACCCTAAATATAGACTTAAAATTACCTCAACTTCTCAGAAAGGAATCACTTTAGTCACGCCAAGCTTTCCCTCCGAGGGAGGGATTTAAATTTCACGCACAATTTTATGATATAATCGGTTCATGTTTTGTGTTTTCTCCATCTTTAAGATTAAAAGAGGATGCGTTATAAGGAAATGTTTTGTTAATAACTGTTTGTTTGGATCAAGGAAGTTTTTGAGTTAATAAAGTACCATTGCAAGTATTCTCTCTTTAGTTAACAGCCCGGGGGCCTGAGTTTGAAGGAAATTTAGTCAGTATGCTTCTAATGTAGGCATGAACATCGGGTGTGTGTATCCGGCCTAATATAAAATGGCTGTCTTGATGAGAAAATTCGAGCTATTGGTGATTCTTTTTGTTTTAATAGTATTATGAAAATTATTGTTATTATATAAAATTTTAAATATGTTTTATTTATACTTTTGGGGTATTTGAACGTCTTCACATATATCCAGGAATTTGCATATGTCACATATATAGGAAAATAATCCGAACTGTGAACTATATAAAACAAGGAAATTCAATCCTATCCTACTAATGAACGGATTTTAATGAAACTTTACAGGAATATAGTTTGTACATCAGATTAACACATAGGCTATGTTTTATACGAATATCACGCGGGCAGAGCCGCGAGCAGCAGCTAGTATTTAATATTTTGTGGTAGGTACATCTCTCGTTAAAATTCTGCTTTACGAAGGCGAACATTTTGAACAGCAAATCTCAGGAATAAAATTAGGATTAACATTAAAATATCATGTGATTCATTACACAATATCCTCCAGATCTCATCCCTATCTATTCTACGCCTCCCGCGGGACCCCCATCGTCGTTCCCGAATTTGAGGTCAACGTATCCCGGCGAATTGAAAGGTAACTTACAGTGTTCCCGAGGGAACTTTGTACTTCTTATCCCTTTATAAGACGAATTGTTTCTTACAATGGCATTTCTGCTGAAACGGCAATTTATCCGTCTCCGGAATGAGAAAGTTTCGTTACGGGAATTGTACGGTGGATGGTTATATTTCAATGTCCTTGCGATTTCTGGATGTTGGAGCAAATACTTTAATAACAATCTAAACATGTTTTCCTTTTGTACTTTTAAATGAAATGGCACGTGTAAGGGATGTTAAGGAGCGGCCTATCATCATTTCGCTCCAAGCCAACCTCACCTGCCCGTGGTGCATCCTGCCGAATAACAAACGAGGCGCTGGCAACCGACTGGAGGCGGTATAACCGTCACAATTGACGGCGTAGCTAAATACCACAGACCGATGACGGGCAGCAGCGTCATCGGAGCGAGAAACTACACCCTGCGATCGCCAACCCGCCTGCTCAGCGTGGCGATTATGAGTATATCCTCGAGATGTTTACTTTAAGTGGCGAACAACTGGAGGCCTATGTCCAGCAGTGGCCTGTGATAGGCTGATGATGATGTGTAACTGTGTTTACATAAAGAAACAAGTTTCCGGTACAGACAAATCTGTGCAGGTCGGTACCTACCTTAGCAGATCTAGGGGTGAGAGCCTTCCGTTCCCCCCACAGTCCGGTGATGATGACAAGGCCAGCCTGGCCATCATCGTAGTCATTTAGAAATCAAAGAACCTTAGCAGAAGAGCGACGAAAGTCTTCTCGCCAAAGGCCTCGCATCGTAAAGAGATTAAAATAGAATAGAATAAAATAGAAAAACTTTATTTGGTTCACATAAGAGAAAATACCTACAAAATTGAACATTTTATCAAACTTAATAACTAAGCCGAAAAATCGAGATCGTAACTCGTCAACTTCCAAAAATATCGTTAAAAACAGCGCGTGGGGTCTGCTCAGACCCCGCCCGTGACATTAAACGGTAAAAGCATACGAGTATCTTGCCGGTTTCTTCTGGATAGAATGCTGCTTTCCGAGCCGGTGGTAGTTTGACGATTTGGAAGTCTTTTTAAAAACCTACACGAATAAAGATTATTTTGATTTGAGACATGGACACAATTTTAAAATGAAACCATTTCTCTCCTACACTTCCTTCAAAATGCCGAACACCAAAACAACCCCGTACCAAAAACTACCCCTCCACTATATTAATGCAGAACAGAAATCACTGGCGCTTTTAATATAAAAAATTCCCTGTCTGGCCCCAAATAGGCCGCACAATGATAGCGGGAATAAAAATATATAAACCGTCCATGAGCACGCGAAGGCGGACTCCGGAGATAAATATGACGTATTATTATGTTTTCCAAAAGGGGGTAGGTGGGGTGACGTCAGGGTAGCGAGCGGCGCGGGCTGGACAAGTTATGGGAAAGATGGTAAAGTTCAACCACTAATTTCAAGAATGACTGGCTCATTGACTACTGTTGCAAGAAACAGAACCCTATTTTAGCATGATTTGAATATTGGACAAAAAAAAGGTTGACAAGAAATTTTTCAGGAGCGGGGCGTAATCCCACTAATATTATAAACGCGAAAGTTTGTTTGGATGGATAGATGGATGGATAGATGGATGTTTGTTCCCTTTTCACGCAAAAACTACTGAACAGATTTTAGTGAAACTTTACACGAATATTGTTTATGCATCAGATTAACATATAGGCTATAAATTACAACGATTCATCAATTTTTTCATTTAGAATTTCGAGAAAATATGTTATGGAATGATTAAAAACTTTTTGAATACACTATAGATACTGTCATTTCTTGACTTTGTCAGCGAAATTGTCAATTTGACATGACAGGTACTGATATCGAGGTAGGCAAATACGGAAATTCGCCACCAATAAGTACAAATAATTGTGAATTAAAATTGTGCGGCTTATTTTCGGAATGAAATTCTTCGGAAAATACTATATGCAAACTGCTATAACTGAAAAGACGACCAACGTAAAGGGATAACCACCGGCGTTGTCTACTAGAATATTGCTCAGTTTCAGAGGCACCTCGTTCAACAACAAATTGGAACAAACTTTAGGAATAAAATTGTGTACAGTCAAAACAGATCTAGCATAACCCGTAAACAAGGCGGCCTGCATCTGATAATGAATCACAGTGACCAAGAACCAAAAACCTTACTGCAATCTCAGAAGGCTCACAACGGGCCACATGTCTAGCTCGGATGCGACGAAACTGCGATCAGTGTATGCTTAATAAATATTTTTCTAATCCAAATTGTAATTTATGTCCTCAATATACTAATATTATAACATTTCAGCCTAATAAAATCGTTTTAATTACGCATGTCGGAAGAAAATAACGCTTTGAAGTAAGTTAAGATTCATACACCGGCCAAGTGGTCGCTTTTTGGTCGGCGTGATACTTAAAACCTGTGTAACAAATAGTGTGTGTGACAAATGAAACAACGGTATGTTCGCAAGCGCATGTATTCGTGAACTGGCCGGGCAACAATATTCACAGCGTTATAAGATACGTATCGTTATACCCTCATTCATACATAACACCTCCACCCTTAGTTACTACAATTCAGAACATAATTAAAAACATTTACATAAACGATATGAGTTACAAGCTCTTATTATCTAATCAACAACAATTGCATCATTGTAGGTGTAAAAACAAAATAGGTACATTTAATGGTCGTTATTCACAGGTTAGGTACTTATAATAAAATCCGACGTTTCACTAACCATTCTATTTTTAAAACACATAGGTACAATTTATTACGATAACAAATTAGGACTATAATATAGTTATAGGTAGGTACAATATACTCGTATACAGCAATACCGTAATGAATTAACAAAAGTAATTATTTAAGAGTAACCATATCTCTCTGGGGGCTTACGATTACGAATCGGGTGACGAGCTTCACTGACGGTGGGTTGGGAATCTGTGGGCTGTACAGACGATGAACAGGTGTCCTGCTGAACATGCGTTTCATTCGACCCTAGCTTTTCGCCCCCGATCGCGGCGCGGGACGCCGCCTTCTCATTGCTCTCAGCACACTCCGACACCACCGAGCCCGTCCCGTCTCGACTCAAACACGCCACCGGTGACAAAAAAGGTGTACTATCAGATCTCAACGGGGCTGCACTTATGCTGACTACAGAGTTTGGTGATGTTGACTTTGATTTTAATCTTATTTGGTCTACGTGTCTATGTAAACAAGTACCATCATCTAGCTGAATATCGTAATCGGTTTCACCTAGCTTGTCGACAATACGACCACTTAACCATTTACGTTGTCCGTTGTAAACACGCCCCCAGACCGAGTCCCCCACCTCGAAGGAGCGCCACGAGCCCCCCGCGGCCTCCTGCTGCCGCCTCTGCGCAGCGTGAACCAGCTCCTCCCGGGGTGGTTTCAATCTATCTAATCTGGTTCTTAACGACCTACCTTGTAATATCCGCGCTGGACTCTCATTCGTAGTACCGTGTTCAGTAGTGCGATAAATTAATAAATATCGTTGCAGAGCCGATTCTACATCTACTCGTTGCGCAATTGCCTTACTAATTACCCTTTTACATATTTTTACCGCGCTTTCCGCCAGGCCGTTGGAGGCCGGGTGGTACGGCGCTGAGAAAATATGTTCCACTCCGTTACTATTTAAAAAACAATTAAATTCGTCACTACTGAACGGGGGGCCGTTGTCACTAACGACCTGTCTAGGTATACCGAAACGAGCCCAGATTTCCCGTAATTTTGTTACGACCGCCTTAGCTGTGGTGCTTTGCATCCTACAGACCTCAATCCACTTCGAACAAGCGTCGACAATCACCAAATACTTCTCACCCCCGATGGGTCCCAAAAAATCAAGATGTAGCCTTCGCCAGGGGCGCGCCGGCCAGGGCCAGGGCACGGGCGCGTGGTGCGGCGGCGCCGCGGCCGCCTCCGCGCACACGCCGCACGCGCGGCACTGCGCCTCCACGGCCTCGTCCACGCCCGGCCACCACACGTAGCTGCGCGCCACGCTCTTGGTGCGCACGATGCCCATGTGCGTGTCGTGCAGCTCCCGGAGCACCTCCTCGCGACACGCGCTCGGAATTACGAGCCGGTGGCCCCACATTAGACATCCTAGTTCTATATATAGTTCGTTTCGTCTATTAAAATAAGGTTGCAGTTCGCGTATTTCTACTTCATTCGGCCAACCGTCCCTGACGTAACTCAGTACCCGTCCTAAGATGGGGTCTTTCCTAGTTCCTATCCTAATATCTTCATACTTTAACAGTAACGCTTCGGATGCAAAATGCATGTACGTCTGCTCCGGTTCGTCCTGCTCGTGATCGGTCGCGTTTAACGCTTTATATCCGTCTATCATACGCGACAACGAATCCGCCGTATTGTTTTCACTGTTAACATATTCAATGGAAAAATCGTAAGCGGACAACAACAACGCCCACCTCTGGAGCCTACTCGCAGTCATACTCGGAACGCCGGTATCGGGTCCGAATATACTTACTAGGGGCTTGTGATCCGTGCGCAAAATAAAACGTGTGCCGTATAAATACTGATGATATTTCTTAACAGCGAAAACTATAGCGAGTGCCTCCTTGTGAATCTGGCTATAGTGGCATTCGGCCGGGGTGAGCGCCCGGGAAGCGAACGCCACGGGCCGCTCCCGGCCGCCCGCGCCGCGCTGCGCCAGCACGGCGCCGAGCCCGCGCGCGCTCGCGTCGCACGTGAGCACGAGCGGCAGCGACGCGTCGAAGTGCGCCAGCACATCCGCACTCACCAGCAATCTTTTTACTACATTGAAAGCTCGTTGGTGTCCGGGCGTCCAACACCAGTGTTTCCCTTTTTTAAGTAGTTCATAAAGAGGTGACAAATAAAAACTTAGGTTTTTTATGAATTTACCATAAAAATTTATCATCCCGAGAAATGATTTAAGTTCGGAAACGTTACTTGGCGGGGAAAGATTGATGATCGGTTTAATTTTATCAGCATCAACTTTCACTCCTTGACTATTTATTACAAAACCCAAATATTTAACCTCGGTACAAAAAAATTCACACTTTTGTTTTTTTATTTTTAAACCATTGTCATGAAGAATTTTTAATACTTTATTTAATGTTGCCAAATTTGAGGATACAGATGTGCCTCCGATCAAAATGTCATCCAAAAACACGGTGACATTAGGTATGTTTTCCAATAATTGCGACATAATTCTTTGAAAAATCCCTGGGCTGGACGCGAGACCGTACACCAACCTATTATATTTGAAAAGACCTCTATGTGTATTTATTACTGTCAAATTTTTCGATTCATCTAGCAATATTTGGTTATAGGCCTGTGATAAATCTAGCTTAGTGAAACAGTTATTACCCCCTAGCTTTGCCAACAAATCCTCAATCTTTGGCACCGGGTACTTGTCTACTTTCAACACTTTATTCAAAGTCATCTTATAGTCAGCACAAATGCGCAAAGCGCCGTCCCTCTTATGTACGATTACCAGTGGCGTGGCCCAGTCGGAGCAGTCGACGGGCTCGATGACGCCGGCGCGCAGCATGGCGTCCAGCTCGGCGTCCACGCGCGCGCGCAGCGCGTACGGCAGCGGCCGCGCGCGGCAGAACACCGGCTCCGCACCCTCGCGGACGCGCAGCGTGGCCCTCCCGCCCGTGAAGCTCCCCAGCCCGCCGTCGAACACCTCCTTATACCTATCGACGAGATCGTTAACCAATTCATCCCGTTGTAAACCACTAAATGCAATATTTTGATTAGAATTTACTGTTTTATCTAAGCCTACACTATTGACAGGAATAACGGGAACTGACAAATTCAATTCTGCCAACCATTGCCGCCCCAAAAGAGATGTGGCTCCCTCTTTAAAAACATATAGATCTAATTTTTTACAAACGCCGTTATGGTTAACAATAACTTCCAAATACCCCAAAGGTTTTACTTTACTGCCATTATAGAAGCTAACTGACAATGTACAAGTTCTAATTGGTAATGCACTAAAATACGATTTATACGTTTCAAATGATATGCAAGATAAAGGGGATCCCGTGTCAATTTCCATAGGCAACTTAACATTATTTACGTTCACTGTTATGCTCACCGGTCGATACTGATTTAGTGACATCTGATACATCGGCTCGTCCTCGATGACCTCATTCGTAGAAAAATGATCATCATTTTCATCTTGTTGCACCCAATGCGTCTCCGCGCGACTCGTGACCTTTGACCCCGGGCGCGCCCTTCTGGAACGTTCGCCGCCGTACCCGCGCGAACCTCGGTTTCCGCCACCGCGCCACTGCGCGCTTTCGTTGTCGCCCGATCTGCCAGGCAACATCTCGTTGATTTTGGTATTCTGGTAGCACACACGCCTGAGATGGCCAACTTTCCTGCACCGACTGCACTCGTATGACCTGAATTTGCAGTCATTCCTTCTGTGTCCATAATCCCCGCATGCTAAACATCCTCCGTAAATGTTTAGGCGATTTAGCGATCCCGCTAAGTCCAACCCGGCTGCACTCCGGCGCCCGCTCGCCCCCGGCTGGTCCGCGCGCTCGGGCGGCGCGCCCCGCGGCCCGGCGGCCGGGTCCAGCGCCGCCGGCGCCGCACCACCGCGGCAGCTCACCGCAGCTGCATCCCGCTCCGCTGCTTCCATGGCCGTGGCCACGGCCACCGCCTTCGAAAACGTTATATTTCCCTCCGCAAACAACCGTTGTCGAATCCCGTCACTGAGTATTCCGCACGTAAATTGGTCCCGCAAATTGTCGTCCAAGTTAGTCTCAAATTCACAAAAACGTGTCAGTTTTTTTAAATCCGCAACGTACACTGATATGCTTTCGCCGCCATTTTGACGCCTTTGTCGAAATTTATAACGTTCCGCCAGAAACGATGGACTAGGTTGTAAATGACTCCGCATCACAGTCTTAACCTCCTCCCACGACAATTGGGCCGGTTTTTTGGGACTACATAAATTCACCAACAGTTCGTAAGCCTCCTCCCCCATAAATGTTATGAGCGTAGGTAATTTAAGTTCGCTTTTCACGTTATTCACCAAAAAGTACATCTCCAATCTATCACAATATGATTGCCAATTTCCGTCCGTCACACTAAATTCACTTAATTCCGACATAGTTCCACAATAATTTAAACCCGACGATCAATTTAAAATCCACCCGCAGTCGCCACTGACAAATGAAACAACGGTATGTTCGCAAGCGCATGTATTCGTGAACTGGCCGGGCAACAATATTCACAGCGTTATAAGATACGTATCGTTATACCCTCATTCATACATAACAGAGACATGGACACAATTTTAAAATGAAACCATTTCTCTCCTACACTTCCTTCAAAATGCCGAACACCAAAACAACCCCGTACCAAAAACTACCCCTCCACTATATTAATGCAGAACAGAAATCACTGGCGCTTTTAATATAAAAAATTCCCTGTCTGGCCCCAAATAGGCCGCACAATGATAGCGGGAATAAAAATATATAAACCGTCCATGAGCACGCGAAGGCGGACTCCGGAGATAAATATGACGTATTATTATGTTTTCCAAAAGGGGGTAGGTGGGGTGACGTCAGGGTAGCGAGCGGCGCGGGCTGGACAAGTTATGGGAAAGATGGTAAAGTTCAACCACTAATTTCAAGAATGACTGGCTCATTGACTACTGTTGCAAGAAACAGAACCCTATTTTAGCATGATTTGAATATTGGACAAAAAAAAGGTTGACAAGAAATTTTTCAGGAGCGGGGCGTAATCCCACTAATATTATAAACGCGAAAGTTTGTTTGGATGGATAGATGGATGGATAGATGGATGTTTGTTCCCTTTTCACGCAAAAACTACTGAACAGATTTTAGTGAAACTTTACACGAATATTGTTTATGCATCAGATTAACATATAGGCTATAAATTACAACGATTCATCAATTTTTTCATTTAGAATTTCGAGAAAATATGTTATGGAATGATTAAAAACTTTTTGAATACACTATAGATACTGTCATTTCTTGACTTTGTCAGCGAAATTGTCAATTTGACATGACAGGTACTGATATCGAGGTAGGCAAATACGGAAATTCGCCACCAATAAGTACAAATAATTGTGAATTAAAATTGTGCGGCTTATTTTCGGAATGAAATTCTTCGGAAAATACTATATGCAAACTGCTATAACTGAAAAGACGACCAACGTAAAGGGATAACCACCGGCGTTGTCTACTAGAATATTGCTCAGTTTCAGAGGCACCTCGTTCAACAACAAATTGGAACAAACTTTAGGAATAAAATTGTGTACAGTCAAAACAGATCTAGCATAACCCGTAAACAAGGCGGCCTGCATCTGATAATGAATCACAGTGACCAAGAACCAAAAACCTTACTGCAATCTCAGAAGGCTCACAACGGGCCACATGTCTAGCTCGGATGCGACGAAACTGCGATCAGTGTATGCTTAATAAATATTTTTCTAATCCAAATTGTAATTTATGTCCTCAATATACTAATATTATAACATTTCAGCCTAATAAAATCGTTTTAATTACGCATGTCGGAAGAAAATAACGCTTTGAAGTAAGTTAAGATTCATACACCGGCCAAGTGGTCGCTTTTTGGTCGGCGTGATACTTAAAACCTGTGTACTAACATGTACAATTATTGTACATAGTTAGGTACCACCTATTATTAAAAAATCTTAATTTTATCGGTAAATAATTTTCACATTATATTCTTAGGGATGCTCAGTATGACATAAAGAAAAATCGAAATAAAAGATACTTAGTATTTTTAGCGTGGCTTCTCGAAATATGTTCATACACAGAATATCCAGATTCTGTTTTAGTTGTATAGATATAAGATTATTAAACGCACTTATTTTCCAAAAAGTACAAAATAAGTATCCGTATTTCTATATTGTACGGGAGTGACCTATCACCATTTCACTCCAAGCCTTCCTCACCAGCCCTTGGTGCATCCTGCCGACCAACAAACGAGGCTCTGGCAAACCGACTGGTGGTGGTAAAACCATAACGATGGAAAGCATAGCTAGATATCACAGGCCTATGACGGGCAGCAGCGTGACCGGAGCGAGAAGCTACACCCTGCGATTGCCAACCCGCCTGCCCAGGTGGCGCTTATACCCATAATATCCTCCAGATGTTTGCCCTAGGTGGCGAGCAACTGAAGAGGCCTGTGTCCAGCAGTGGCCTGTAATAGGCTGATGATGATGATGATTTCTATATTAATCAATTTTAAACGTATCGCGCCGACGCCAGCCCTCTCCTGGCCGAAAGTCGGCCACAATGACCATTCTCCAAGCAGACCGGGCAAGTATGCACGAGATATTGAAGTGTACATGTTTATGCCCATACACAAGTGCATTACGTGCGGTTGCTCTGTTTGAAATAATGAGAATTCATAGTAGTAACTAGGTACGTAGGTAAGCACCATTTTTGATACCGTAAAAAGACTAATTGACTCAAATAAAGTGCGGACGCGACATAACAATCTGATGACTGCTGACCCCAGTGGCGCATTATATCGGTTCTCGGTAGGATTCAATGTAGAAAACGAACTTTTTTAGATAACTCGAATAATTCAGGAAGACGTCGCTCTGGATAAGTCATCACCGGAACTTACAGTTAAGAGAATCATGACTTAAGACCAGGTGATTCCTGAACAATGGGCCGCGGCTTCCAATGGCCAACATGATGTACCTACATTGTGTTTGTTCTGTGTCAACCTATGTTCAGATTTCTCAGCACTCAAATCGAATACCTATATCTTCATCATCTTTTGAGCATCCATTCGTAAGCGCGTGTGATGAAATAAGAGACAAAGACGCGTACGTACATGATATAATGACAGAGTAAGCTCTTCATGACAAACCGATGTTCACGCAGGCAAAGCCGCGGGCAGCAGCTAGTCAAAAATATTTATAACTCAAAGGTGACTGACTGGCATAGTGATCTATCAAACTACTGGACGGATCAGGCTGAAATTTGGCATGCAGGCAGATGTTATGACGTAGGCATCCGCTAAGAATGGATTTTGATCAACTTCAAGGGGATAAAATAGCGGTTAAAACTCTATTCTATGTGGATGAATTCGCGGGCAGAGTTCAAAAATCAAAATCAAAATTTCTTTATTGTTTCTAGTTAGACATTATTACAGGGGTTGAGTTTCTCCTTTTAAGTTTATGGAAACCTGTGTTAGGAGAAACCCGCTTTTATGTTAGTAGCTAATATAAAATAATAATTCATCATCAGCATTAAGTGAGGTAGGGCATAGCGAATCTTCGCTCGAATTGAGCCGCCCGTCCGGGGAAGGACTTCCACCCTATAGAATACCGCAGCCAACCGGTCGTGTTTCTGCTGGTGAGTAGGGTCTCCGGAACTCGTGGGGGGTTAGGGTTGGGCCGGCATGGCAGTGGCAACTGACCGGTAACTAACCAGTTACTTACCAGTTGTCACAGCGACATCGACATCAGGCGTAGGGAAGCCATTATGTCGAGCTACTATAAAAAAAATCGCTCCTCCCATGTTCCATACACGAACCCTTACAAGAAATTTGGTATATTATTTCACGAGAAATATTTTCTAGGGAAAGTGACATTCGCTGTTACTATCCTGAAGGTTTGTTTTCCTCTGCAAATGTGACGAATCGCGATGTTTTCGTTGACACAACTACGAGTTTTGTAGAATAGAAGTGTTCCCCTTTGAACTTGCTCGTAATGTTCTTATGAACCGCTCATGGTGAAATCACATTATTTATTATTATTAGTTGCTTTTACAGACTCTCTCTCTTTTCTCCTATCACGGCTATCAATTTCTTTCGATTCGATGGTAAATAAGGGCAATCCTTTCGCGTTCTTATAAGTTTTGGTGTAATTTCTTACTTAGTTCAGATATATTATACCAATTTGGAAGTATGTGGAGTGCTGGTTGCGAGTAAGGGGTAATTTCGAAAGATATTGTTTCTTTTATTCGGTGAATGAATGAAAGGATGAGATTTAGACAGTTCATTTAATCTTTTTCCAACTCCTATTTTGAGTAAGTGATAGGACTAAGTTAAGGGTAGGGTAGGGAATAGGCTTTTGTTACGAGTACGTAAGCAAGCTCCAACCTAGGCCACATCATTATTTAACATCAGATCAAGTCTTTGTGGTCAAATGATTTCTACGAAATAAATACAATCTGTTTTACAGCCTAGCTAGCAGGGAAAACCAAGGATTATAAGCTGACTCAAGCTATTGCAGATGAAACGGGTTAAATTATGATAAATCTAAGAACCGTATCCGTTATAGATGAAATAACATACAAGAACCAAATGATGTCAGTTTAAAACACAACATCTATCACATACAAGTACACTTGTTACTTATAGACACTTCTGTTATCAAAGCCAGTGACGTTTCAGAAATCCCTGTTAAAAATAACAAGCGTAAAGTTTGCGTACCCTTGACAGAAATCGTAAAACCAAAGAAAAACATTAGACGCAGCCTCTCAGCCTTGTGAAATTGACAATCTTAAACCCTCCCCAAATAAATGGAAGATGGAGATATATTGTAAATTGAACGATGAAAAAACTCGAAGAGATAAATAAAGTAGAGGAAAGCTGTAGGTTTCGACTTGTACATTTTGCTTTGAGATTGTTGGATCCGCTTTGTGCGGGGATTTTCGCTTTCAAAGCCCAATGGGGGTGAGGACCCGATTATTGTGGACTAGGCGTAGGCGATTCGATTGCCCGTCGAGCCATATTGGTTTCAATCCATACAAATAACGATGAGGAGTCTGAATGAGATTTCGAAAATGAAAGCTTCATCTGAGATCACATTGTTTGCGTTTCGAATGTTCCAGCAAGCGTCTCAAAATCGTTTGTTCTTTTTCTGTTTGTGGAATCCAATCTTGGTAAGGGCTCAATCAAATTTGCTAGGACTTCATATATCAGTGGAAAGTACAAGTGTTCTCAGGAGATTAATTTTAGGTAGGTACGTTACCTAACGTTGATTTATTAATATGTTTATAGCACAAGAAAAACAAATAGCTTTGACATCCAGCACTTGCCAGACAAATTTTGCAAATCGTCGCTCCACCTGGCTTGAGGGCGTCTACGCCAGAACTTCCTTACCAACAAATGTCAGTTCTGCGGCTGATGTGGCCAGCCCACTGCCACTTCAGCTTACTTATATGGTGAGCTATGTTGGTGACTTTGGTTTTCTAAGGGCTTACTTAATTTCGGAGGCTTTCCAGCGATTAAAAGTAACTTTGGAACAGAATTTCTGATGAATGTCTGTTTAATACGAAGCTGGATTTGACATAGCCAGCGAAAATTATATATGCCGACTAAAATTAGAGTCCAAAATCAAACAAAGCCAAACTTGAGGAAGGAGCAAAATGCAAACTCCAAGAACATAGGAGATAATTAGTCGGATAATAATAAAGTACCAATAACAAAAGCTGCCAGAACAATGGTGCCAATAAATTGGATCCAATTTGCGCCAGCCAATCAGCGTTCAGATAAAGGATCGGTCGCCATATCGATCGTCTTGTTCTTTGAAAAGTCTAAAGTTGGAGATTTCTTCGGGAGTTAGAGTTCTGGCCATAATTTAAGTTCGGAGGGCGGATAGTAAGTGAGGTGGCTCGTTTGGGATGGGCAAGTGTTGTGGACGAATAAGACATAATGGGCAAGTATTCACATTTTTTGTCAGTTTATATTGTAAGGGTAGTTAAGTTTACAAGGTACATCCTTCATATTTTCGCTCCAAGCCTGCTGTTGGTGCATCCTGCTAAATAACAGACGAGGTTCTGGCAACCAATGGTATAATTATCACAATTGAAGGCTTAGCTATACCTAATACAACAGGCCGATGACGGGCAGCAGCGTCACCGGAGCGAGGCCCTACGATCGTCAACCCGCCCAGCGTGGCGGTTACGGGTAAATTTTCCAGGTGTTTGGATAAGGTGGCGTACAGCTGGAGAGACCTATGTCCAGCAGTGGACTGAAATAGGCTGATGATGATGGTGAGGTAAAATTTGCCTTTTTGACGACTTAAGTAAGCCAAGTCTCCCTATCTTATTCCGTGGATGTTATTGAAGTTACATACTAAGAGAATATCAGGAAGCGGTCAGGAGCGAAAGACTCAATGAAATGAATGTCCCCTAACGAAACAAGAATAGAAATTTACCCGTAAATTCTGGGGACTATAGTAAAAGTCGTATAAAAATTTCACCACCGCGGTACAGACAACCTCATCCGCTTTACGACACAGCGCCATCTATCGACGTTCGTCTATAACTACTAAACCGTCTTCACTAAACGCTATGTCCACACTCAGCGCCCTTTGTTATCATCATCAGCCTATTGCAGTCCACTGCTGGACATGGGCCTCTCCAGTTGTTCGCCACCTAGGGCAAACTTCTGGAGGATATACCCATAATCGCCACGCTGGGCAGGCGCGTTAGCGATCGCAGGGCGTAGCTTCTCGCTCCGGTGACGCTTCTGCCCGTCATCGGCCTTTGGTATTTAGCTACGCCTTCTATCGTGATGGTTTTACCGCCACCAGTCGGTTTGCCAGAGCCTCGTTTGTTGTTCGGCAGGACGCACCACGGGCAGGTGAGGATGGCTTGGAGCGAAAAGGTGATAGGTCGCTCCCTTACATCCCACCATTACCATTTGCTATAACAAGGCCTAAACACGCCATCACAACATCCCCTTTCGTTTCCACTGGGCCTAATTACAATTCCGCACACATTTTCATTCGCTTCCATCTCTCGAATCCATGTTTAGTGTTATTAAGCTACACAAACGTAAAAGTAGTTCTGTCTTTAGTAGATAATCGAGATATTTACATGCCACCCTGTTCAGTACTGATCTGATAAGCGAAGCAATCGATACTGGCAAGGTCTTTCACCTTTTGCTTATAGATATGATGCGGCTGATTACAGGATGTCAGTCAGAGAGATGACGTCTTTTAATTAGCCGTGTTATATTGACACGATTTTATTTTTATTATTTTAGGTCAAAGTTAATATACTAGGTTGTGGACGAAGCAAAAGTTGTGTGCCAGGATCGTAGCAAATGGAAGGACGTGGTCTCTGCCTACGCCTTGGGAGAAAGGCGTGACGTCATGTATGTATGTATGTTTTTTTGTATTTTATTTGTTTACTAGCTGTGCTGGCGGCGTCGCACGCGTGGATATCGGATTTCAAAGATAACGGACTTCCATAAAACAGTACCTAAATTTTAAGTTCAAAAATGTTCAAAAATTTTCTCCCGTTTTCCCAACACTTCCCGTCACTGCTCTCCTCCTATTGATTGTAGCGTGATGAAAAGTATACTATAACCTGCCCAGGAGTATGAAGAATAATCGTACCAAGTTTCGTTAAAATCCGTCCAGTTGTTTTTTATTTCTATAAAGAACATACAGACAGACAAAAATTTTACTCATTGCATTTTTGGCATCAGTATCGATCACTTATCACCCCCTGATAGTTATTTTTAAAATATATTTCATGTACAGAATTGACCTCTCTACAGATTTATTATAAGTATAGAAGAAGATAGCAAACAAGCAGACCATTTACAGACATATACACGAATATACATAAATTCTTTCATTGGAAAAAACTTAGAACTCTTGTCAGTAGTATTCAAAAAACAGGCAACGGTCATACAACCCACGTACTGAACCCGAAAAGTCCCTTAAATCGGATTCAAAGAATTTACCTGAAGCCCACAACTTTGATATCCAATTATATTTGATTCTCTTTAAGGATTATTGGGAGTTTAACCTCTAATGATTACTTTGGCATAGTTAAGGGGTTCGGAAATGAAATATAACGACGACCAGTTTTGTTGAGTGGTCGCCAGTTCGATCTCGGCGCAGTACAAAAATTTGTATGCTTGAACATTTGTGTTTGATCCGTGTCTGGGTGTTTATATTTTTTTTTATGAGAAGAGCTTTCAGGATGACCTCACTCCACCTGATGGTAAGTGGTCGTAAGGTCGAAAAGTTAGGTCGACAGGCATAATAGAACAAACCCATTGCGCCTGTCGCCCTCACCCTGAAGGCCCACTGAGATGCCGTTTCTCCCCGCCTAAAAACCCAGGATTGTAAGAGGAGGGAAACACATGAGCTGGAAGGGCATTTCATGACTTGATGGCACGGGGCAGGAACGAGGAACTAAAAAGGTACCTTCGTTGTTCTAGTACCCATAATACAAGTTTAGTGCTCAAGCTATTTACTTTGGGATCGAAGCAATGTAAGTGATGTTGTCTGATATTTATTTATTCTGCGAATTTTTTTATATTGCCATTAGTGGCAGACGAGCAGGCGGCCTGTATTTTTTTTTTATATTGGCTCGACATAATGGCTACCCTACGCCTGATGGAAAGCGAGAGAGAAGCCCAAGTCGCTGTGATAACGGGCAAGTAACTGGTCAGTTACCTGTCAGTTGGGACCGCCATGCCGGCCCAACCCTAACCCCCCACGAGCTCCGGAAACCCTACTCACCGGCAGAAACACGGCCCAGAGGTCATTTGACTGCGGTATTCTATAGGGTGGAGGTCCTTCTCCGGACGGGCGGCTCAATTTGAGCGAAGAGTCGCTATGCCCTACCTCTCTCCTCTCTTGTCTGATGTTAAACAGTAATTGCCGCCCATGGACACAAGCAATGCCAGGGGCACAGCCATGCCGCTGCCTACCGCGAGGAAAGAGCTCTCTATAAACCACCTTCTTTAAAAGAGGTAGGGCATAGCGAATCTTCGCTGGAATTGAGCCGCCCGTCCGGGGAAGGACCTCCACCCTATAGAATACCGCAGTCAAATGACCTCTGAGTCGTGTTTCTGCCGGTGAGTAGGGTTTCCGGAGCTCGTGGGGGGTTGGGGTTGGACCGGCATGGCGGTGGCAACTGACAGGTAACTGACCAGTTACTTGCCCGTTGTCACAGCGACTTGGGCTTCTCTTTCGCTTTCCATCAGGCGTAGGGAAGTCATTATGTCAAGTCACTATAAAAAAAAACCTCTTTATACCGTGCAAGCCTTATTTATTACAACGACTTAAGCAACCGATGACAGCCAAAATTTCAATGGAAAGGTAAAATTTAAACGTGGCTATAAAACACGCTATGAATTTCAGCCATGAAACCTTATCATAATAATTAAAACCGAACAATATTTGGGACTTGGTCCCATTAGACATTGTTGAAGATGCCAGAAATATTTATGTACTACAGTTAAGGGTGGGGTGGCCAAAGGTTTTGTCAACATTGAGACGATTCCGGTTTTTTTTAATAATAATTATTTATTCGCCAGAATAATTGATTATTATTATTGAGGACGACACATACATTTTACCACTTTGGAAGAGTCTCGCGCAAACTATTCAGTTTACGAAAAAATGATGTTAGAAACCTCAAAATCATTTTCAAATACCTATCCATAGCTACCCCTCACGTATAGGTGTGACGAAAAAAAAATTTTTAGTTTCAGTTGTATGTATGGGGAACTCCAAATATTTTAGATTTTTTTCTGATTTTACACAATATATCTACGTAACAAATCTCAATAATATAGCTCTTATAGTTTTAGAATAAACTGGCTGTGACATACGGACGGACAGACAGACATGACGAATCTATAAGGGTCCCGTTTTTGCCATTTTGGCTACGGAACCCTAAAAATGTCCACCTAGTTAGTAGGTAATATTATTAATCTTTATCCAAATAAAAGTGTTGTTGATTAAGAGCATTTAATTGTGAACAAAAGTGTCTTTGACATCACTTAATTTCAATGAACATCTTAGAGGATATTAAAATTTTAAAATAACACCGATATATAACAGAAAATTACGCGGACAAAGTCGTGGGTAACAGCTATCCTACTAATATTATAAATGCGAAAGTTTGTTTGGATAGATGGATGGATGGATGGATGTTTGTTACTCTTTAACGCAAAAACTACTGAACAGATTTTAATGAAACTTCACAGTAATTTAGCTCATACATTGGATTAACACATAAGCTATCTTTTATACGAATATTCACGCGGGCAGCAGTTAGTAATTTATAAAGCTGAGGAGGTTGTTCGGACGAAGTCGCGGGCACTGCTAGTATATTATATGATGCAATGCGAAAGTTTCAAAGTTATAATGAAAGACTCGTATGTCCAGCAGTTGGCATTTGCAGGCTAATGATGATTTAATCTCCTGCGTGCTTGTCTAATCTTCCATAATTTATATTTAAGACAATGCCAAGTCTCATTGTCATCCCAAGCCCTGGTCATCCCAGTAACGACCAGCCTCTCAGTTTATCGAGAGCAGGACATCGTACCAGCAATTAATATTATTTCGCAAATTGGATCCGAATCGACCATTCTACTGGAAATAAAATTTATTCAACCAATAAATAACGTAGATAAGGTTGCGCTATGTTTGTTTAATTTTGTATTGTTTGTATACTTTGACGACACTCGCATTGTCTAAAGTTAATGAAATATGGATGCTATGCTGTGACGAATAAAGAGAACAAATTACCGTCCATCTCGTTGGTGTAGTAACATGTAAAAGTCGATTAAAAGACTTGAGATTGTAAATGCTGGCCGAATCCCACGTCATCATCATCATCAGCTTATCACAGTCCACTGCTGGACTTCATCAGAATTATCATCAGCCTTTAGCAGTCCACTGGTGGACATGGGCCTCTTCAGTATTTCCCCACTTTTGGCAAACATCCGGACGCTTTATCCATAATTGCCACGCTAGGCAGGAGGGTTGGCGATCGCAGGGCGTAGCTTCTCGCTCCGGAGACGCTGCTGCCCATCATCGCCATCTAGCCCCAATGTTTTTTTTTATATTGGCTCAGTATAGTGGCTTCCCACCGCCTGATGGAAAGCAGGAAAGGAAGCCCAAGCCGCTCTGACAACGGGCGGGAAACCATGGTTTCCAGTCAGTCATCACAGCCATACTGGCCAAATTAAATAATCTAAGCCGAAGCTTGTACTATGGGTACTAGATAACTGATAAACTTAATTAATTTTTTTTTTGTAAATAAATACATATCATACATACAGACATGTTCATGAACACAAATGTTTGTACTGTGCGGGAATCGAACCCACGACCATTGGCTCAGAATAACCCAAGACATGCCATACTGGGCAACACATCACCTTCTAGTCCCAAACATTAAAGCTTAAACCTTTTACATTCTAATTCAAAAACTGCAGCTGAAAAATAGCTTTATTTTTCACTCTTATTTGTAGCCAATGGGCATCAATTTAGAAAATTGAACTGCCCAATCTGGGGAAAATGGGGGGATGCTATAACCAAATTAGATCGACACGAAATATACTCGGAGTTAATTAATTTTGCTTTGCTAATAAGCTAAGCTCATGGATGTGGGTTCAATTAAGCTATTCGTTTCGAACCGAGTGAAGTTACGTTTTCAGTTAGATTGTAAAGCGAAATAGGGAACAGGCGTAACTCTTTTAAAAGTATTTCCTGAAATAATTAAATAAACAAATGTAAAGGGTTCTGGTCTTCAAATGGAGCATAAAAAGACAAGGCGATAATCCTTACAATTATCATCATCATCATCATCAGCCCATCACAATCCACTGCAGGACATAGGCCTCTCCAGTTGTTCGCCACTTATGGGCAAACACCAGGTTATACCCATAACCATCACGTTGGACAGGCGGGTTGGTGATCGCTGGGCGTTTCTCCTCGCTACGGTGACGCTGCTGCCCGTCATCGGCCTGTGGTATTTAGCTACGCCTTCAATGGTGATGGTTATACTCCATCCATTTAAATCGACATTGTAATGAAAGTTTGCATGTGCTATATAAACAAAATTCAATTTAATTTATCACTTTGACAGTTTGTTTTCCTTTTATTTTATTATTAAAACAAGAATTTTGTACACCAAAGAAGCCTTCTGGTGATTCTTCAACAGACTGGAGGCGTTACAACCATCACGAATGAAGGCGTTGCTAAATACACAGGCCGATGACGGGTAGCAGCGTCACCGAAGTGAGGAGCTGCACCCTGCGATCGTCAGCACGCCTTTGGATTATGGGAAAAGCCTCCAGATGTTTGACCAAAGTGGCGAACAATTGGAGAGGCCTATGACCAGCAGTGGACAAGCTGATGATGATGAACTAACGAAAGCCTAAGGCGAATTCTCGCTCAGTATCCAATCACCATAACTGCTATATCCATTGCCCTCCAAAGTTTATAGCAAAAGATTCCTAACTCACATCCAAACGACATCTAAAAAGCCCCATTTACGTATACGATCGGAAGGAATACGAAGCCCGTAAGCCCATAATTCTACAAGAAATAATTGCTAAAAGAGTGCGCGAAAAAAACCTATAAAGTTAACAAAATCAGGGTACAGACCCATTATCATACTGGTAGGCAAACCACCTGATTTATTACGACCGAACACTGAATATATTAGACGGGGCCACGAAGAATACGTACTGATTTCCCCTCTTTCGGGGAGGGGGTACAGGGTAACGTATGGTGTGGTTTTGAGGCCGATTTCGTACGTAACTAGATAGGGAACTGTTCGGCGGAATATGTATGGGGTGGGATCAAAATGGCGGATCTCTGTAAATAAACATATTGAGATATAATGGTGAAGGTTTCGGTTATAAAGTGGGTATTGGGTGTGTGAAAACAAATGATTGTACTCCGTGCAGTACCGGTAAAGAATAGAAATCAACAACTAACTGTGCTGCAATATGTACTTTTGTTTACAATCATCATCATCATCAGCCTATTACAGTCCACTGCTGGACATAGGCCTCTCCAGTTGTTTGCCACTTAGAGCAAACATCTGGAGGATATACCCATAATCGCCACGCTGGGCAGGCGGGTTGGCGATCGCAGGGCGTAGCTTCTTTCTCCGGTGACGCTGCTGCCCGTCACCGGTCTTTAGTATTTAGCTACGCCTTCAATTGTAATGGTTATACCGCCACCAGTCGGTTGCCAGTGCCTCGTTTGTTATTCGGCAGGATGCACCACGAGCAGGTGAGGTTGGCTTGGAGCGAAATGATGATAGGCCTCTCCCTTACATCCCCGTTTTATGTAATCCTACAAAATTATATTTATTAGGACATCTTAAATATTGGACGTGAAACTTCAAACAAAGTTAAGTATCTTTAAAGATCTTAATAACCATCCGAAAACCACCACAGAAATGGAGCCTAAACCGAAAATCTTAAAGATCCAATCGCTAATTCGCTTCAGTAATCAACGAGGCGTTTAAACTTCGAAATTTTCGCCATCTTTGTTCGCTACAGAAAAAAAAATTGACGAAGTTATTAGCGAAAGTACAAAAGTTTAAAGTGAGGTATTCAAGTTGGGCCATTATCCGATCTACACTGCTAACTTGGTACTTTGAATTTTGTATCTGATTAGAACACTATAGCGATGTATAGCTGATACGGTACGGGAATGGCTAACGGTCTTATTTATTAGGCAACCGACTGGTGGCGGTATAACCATCACAATGGGAGACGTAGCTAAATACCACAGGCCGATGACGGGCAGCAGCGTCACCAGAGCGAGTAGCTACGCCCCACGAGCGCTAAACGACCTGTACGCTGGACATTAAGGGTAAATCCTCCAGGTGTTTGTCCAAATAGGCGAACAGCTGGAGAGGTCTATGTCCAGCAGTGGACTGCGATAGGCTGATGATGATGACGATCATCTATCTCAAAAATCCAATAGGACGAAATGGCGACACTACCGGAGGGAGATCTGGCCACATCAGCCGCAGAACCGATAACCGTTGGGGGTAAACGAGTTCTGGAGTGGAGACCGCGTCTCGGCAAACGTAGTGTAGGACGCCCTCAGGCCAGGTGGAGAGACTTGCGCAGGACGGCTGGCAAGTGCTGGAAGCCCAAAATCGAGCACAGTGACGAACCTTGGGAGAGGCCTATGTCCAGCAGTGGACTGATGTGGGCTGATGATGATGATGACGAAGAGAGATCAGACGCAGGAGCGATTAAAATGCATTCCGATCAGCCATGTTTGTGATCTGAATTTCGTTATATGCTGTGACAATTTCTCCACATATTCTCCAGGAAGAAATATAATACCTCGTCCGACAAACTAAGATCTACGAACCAGCTTTTATCACCGGGATTGCACCTACCGAACCCGAGGGAATTTATTTATAAATCATTTCTTCTCTGGAAGTTCAACCGCAAGATACGGGATCGCTCTGACGCTCTATACTTACTTTGTTAGTTCTTATGAGTGACGGAAACGGTTAAAAGTTTGAATGTGAATAATGAAACAGGGTGATCTTGAGAATATTATGAAAGGTCTTGCATTTGAGGGGACGGTAAGCTTCGAAAATTGCTCTACGAATAAGAGTAGGTAGCTAAGTACCTAACTAGTAGGTAGATAATGAGCAGAGCGAGGAGCTACGCCCAGTTGTTCGCCACTTGGAGCAAACTCCTGGAGGATATACAAATAATCGCCACGCTGGGCAGGCGCGCTGGCGATCGCAGGGCGTAGCTTCTCGGTGACGCTACTGCCCGTCATCAACCTACGGTTTTTTATATTCGCCTTCCATCGTGATGGTTATACCGCCCTCAGTCGGTTTCCAGAGTCTGTTATTCAGCAGGATGCATCACGGGCAGGTGAGGTTGGCTTAGAGCGAAAAGATGATAGGTCGCTTCCTTACATCCCACGATGATAAGCACTGGTGTAGCATACACGAACATACGAGATGTAGCATACACGAACATACAAACAGGCACACACAGCTACAGACACTGTCAAACATCTGACAGTGACATTTGTCGTCTCGGTCCTACACTCTACGCAAGGTGCGGGGTGGGAGGGCAGTCAGTCTGTGTCCCGCTGCCGCCGAGTAAAGACGTGTTCGTGTGAGGATAGCGAGCCGATATAAACTAAGCACATCGTTCATTATTTTATTGTTCATGGTTATTTCATATGTAGATTAGTGTCTACTACAACTTGTGTTTGGATATATAATACTGCTATATAAGTGCTTATTCATCATCTTAATGTAATATATTCAATACTAGAGAAATTCACTAGGAACAGAAGCAAAACAGAGGCTGAAGTCACTGTGGTACTAAAACTTAATGATTACTAGAAATCTTCTAAGAATCAATAAACAGAAAGCCTTCTACTATAGAAGCCTTTCTATTTAAAGATCCCTAATTTGAAAACTTTTAATGCCGTAACTTAAAGTTGAGAAGTAATCTCAGGTAGTTTCGGGAAACTGGGGAATTTTTGGAGTCAACTTGTCGATAATGCGAGTACAGACAGATGTCAAGTGGGTAGTAGCTTGAAAGAGGATTGTGGACCTTTTAGCCTGAAATAAACTTCTCGGAGGCTTTTAAAAGGTCCTATAAAATGAAGCAAAACAAAAAATAAAAAAACGGCTAATAAATAAGTTTTTTTATAGTAGCACGACAAAATGGCTTCCTTACGCCTGATGGAAAGTGAAAGAGTAGCCCAAGTCGCTGAGACAACGGGCAAGTAACTGGTCAGTTACCTGTCAGTTGTTACCGCCAACGACAAACGAGGCGCTCGCAACCGACTGGTGGCGGTATAACCATCACAATTGAAAGCGTAGCTAAATAAATACCACAGGCCGATGATGGGCAGCAGTGTCATCGGAGCGAAAAGCTAAGCCCTGTGATCGCCAACCCGCCTGCCCAGCGTGGCGGTTATGCGTAGATCTTCCAGATGTATACCCTAAGTGGCGAACAACTGGAGAGGCCTATGTCCAGCAATGCACTGCTAAAGACAATTTGAATTATGTATAAGATAAAGACAATTTGAAACATGCATATCTAAGAGAGGTGTACAACTTTTAATGTGTCTTTTGTCCTAAAGGTTCACAAAAAATATCTTATTTTCATACAAGTACAAGCAATATATATTTTTTTATAGTGGCTCGACATAATGGCTTCCTACGCCTGATGGAAAGCGAAAGAGAGGCCCAAGTCGCTGTGACAACTGGCGAGTAACTGGTCAGTTACCTGTCAGTTGCCACTGCCATGCCGGCCCAACCCTAACCCCCCACGAGCTCCGGACACCCTACTCACCAGCAGAAACACGACCCGAAGGTCATTTGGCTGCGGTATTTATAGGGTGGAGGTCCTTCCCCGGACGGGCAGCTCAATTCGAGCGAAGAATCTATATATATACATCATTTACGAATTAAAGCCTTCACAAGCAAACATAGTTTGTCTAATTCAAGGTCTGAGGCATTAGTATTCTCCGATATCGATAAATAAAGCAAGATTCGTCTCGGAACGGAATAGATTATCATAATAAATCGCGTTACTGATAAGTACGCTTAGGGCTAAGCTAGAGTTAAAGGGTAATTTGAATTCTCGGCTCAAGTTGAAATGTGAAAGATATTTTAGCTTAGGTAAGGTTCTTTTTTGTAGTGAGAAGCTGAGTAGCGGTAATTTGTGGTCTATTTGGGATGTAAGAGGTTTATCATCATTTCGCTCCAAGCCAACCTCACCTGCACGCGGTGCATCCTGCCGAAAAATAAACGAGGCGCTGGCAACCGACTGGTGGCGGTATGACCATCACAATTGAAGGCGTAGCTAAATACCACAGACCGATGACGGGCAGCGGCGTCACCGGAGCGAGAAGCTATACCCTGCGATCGCCAACCCACCTGCGCAGCGTGGCGATTATGGGTATATCCTCCAGCTGTTTGCCCTAAGTGGCGAACAACTGGAGAGGCCTATGTCCAGCTTTTTGTAGAGGCAGCTTTTTACAATAAAGATAAATACAATAATATACATACCCAGATATTTATTTATTAAGAAACCAAAAGGTTACCTACAATGAATAAATTCGCAACAAGAAACAGAGCCCGAAATCCCTCCCTAACCGCGACTGACTCAACAATCGTATTTACAATTTGTTAATACAACTTAATCTTCCTTTAATTAAACAAGAATCTCCTGCCAATATTCGAACCCATTCGAAAGCACACAGTGTTAACCTAATTTGAAATGAAAAGTAGCGATGTAAGATTTAATATCGATGTTGTACTATCTATACTTCGCTGCTTTGGAAGAATAGCGTATTATTACGAAATACTATAAAATTGAGTTTTCAACACCATTCAACGTAAAATTACCTGTTTTTATACTTAGTAAAATCGTATTTCTATAACAAAAATTACGGCCGTCGCACCACCGTAAGACTGTATCCTATTTGTCAGTTTTGGCTGCCATTTTTCATAGATAGCGTTGTATCACCAGTTACAACTTGTCTTTGGAAGTGAACACTCTAGGTTCATTTTCTGCAATATGATCATATTACAAAATAATACAAATTTTTAGGGCGCATGTATCGAGGACACTGCAATATTTCGAGAAGTGACACTATTGCCTGAAATAATCTACAAGAACTTTTACACACTTCTCATAAACAAAGTGTCATTTTGAATTATTACACTGTTTTACAAAAAGTTAGTATAACTTGTATATGTATTAAAATGAGATATTACTGTTTATAATAAAGTCTTGTTAAGAGAGGTAGCGCATAGCGGATCTACGCTCGAATTGAGCCGCCCGTCCGGGGTAGGACCTCCACCCTGTGAAATACCGCAGCCAAATGACCTTCAGGATAGGGAGCCTGTTAAAAAATCGTTTCTGTTTAACCCACTCATAGGTCATGTCTAGTGACATTAAATCAGTTGTGTACATTACTTCGGGCAGCTCAATTCGCGTGAAGATTCACTATGCCCTCTCTTGATTGATTGAAACTAACATTGGAACCTTGGTTGGAAACAACAAACACACACACAATAACCCCGTATCGATAGAATCACAACAAAAACAAACAACTCTAAACAATTATACACAAAACTGAAAACAGCCACGCTATCCTACAGGATATCCACCATATTCAAAATGCCCGCATAACGTTGCAATTCTAACTATCTATATATATGCGTACGTATTCGTAACTACCAAATTCAACTTTACAGAGATAAATTCAGTAGGAACTTTGGGATATATCGCTCGCTCAATCGTTTGGACTGGGTTAAGGCGGGTTTTCCTCTTTGGGATTAAAAGTCAAGTTATTGCTAGTATTTGAGCTTGTTACAAGCATTATAAATCGTCTGTGGGTGGAGAATACATCATTTAATCAATATTATAATCTATTATACGGGGTTCTGGCACCCGACTGGTGGCGGAATAACTGTCGCAGTCATCTGGGTGAATCTCCTATTCAATTGAGCTAGCGCGTTCATTGAATGACGACATTCAATTGAATGACTAAAGGACAACTCGTCAAGTTATTTAATGAAACGTCCAACGTCTTGACTCGTTTTGTCATCGACTCGAGAGAAGAAGAAGAACCAGATGACTGCGACATAACCATCACGATTGAAGGCGTAGCTAAATACGCAGACCTATGACGGGCAGCAGCGTCACCGGAGCGAGAGGCTGCGCCCTGCGATCGCCAACCCGCCTGCCCAGCGTGGCGATTATGAGTTGTTTGCCTCCAGGTGTTTGCCCAAAGTCGGTTGCCAGCGCCTCGTTTGATATTGGGCAAGTACACCACGGGCAGGCGAGGGTGGCTTGGAGCGAAAAGATAGATAGGTCGCTCCCTTACATTCCACATTTTCAAAGATCATGTTAATTAGAATAAGAACAAACGTTGTAATCAATTTTGGTTAATAACTAAATATAGGCTAGTCTCAATTATAATTGGCAGCAAGACAGTTTAATAGACTAGAATAGAATACCATTAGTAGTAAATTAAATGTCAAAATGTCGACATAAATGTCATTGCTAAATCAAGAGAACAAGCGAATCAATGACGTATTTATTAGAACAATTAATTAGGCCTGTATTACGAGTATAACGTACAATGACAAAATTCTATTAATAGGTGATTAATTTTCAACAAATTGTAAATTTTCGATTGAATATGATGTAACTATTGGTAATACTACAGAAAGTTACGTATTTATGTTTATGTCGTCATATGAATACGTTATTTTTAATTTCTAAATTAGACTAAAAATTAAAAAGACGTCACGCCTCGGGGCATTTTTTTCTTTCATTTCTCTCCCCCTCCTAATTTGGATGCCTTGTATCTTTGCTATTTTTTGTTTAATCGACAATAGAAAAATACATGTCCAATATTTTTTTTATCTAAAATACGGACTAAATGTAATGTAAGGATTTTGACCCCGGAAAATAAATATAGACCCTATTATCCAGACTGTATGCTTTATGTTTTTCATATGATTTACATACCCTTTAATTGAGGCGTTTCAGTTGAACCGAGCTAGTTTCTGAGTTCGGTGGTTAGTTGGACGGTCTTAAGAATTGTTAGCTGATTTGAAGTTGGGCTATCAGTTTTTGGAGTTAGAGATCTAGTTCGGAATAACATTCGTGGTTGCAGTTTGTCTTTGGTGGCTCGAGTTCATTATATATTTAATAGCCTCAATCAAAGTTTTGGTCGGAGCTGTGAAATTCTAGTCCATTGAAATTTTGGGAAATTTTGTAATAGGTACATTTTAGTATTTAGCAGAATCTGCGAGATTTCTATTTTTTCCTTTTTTCTTACTGCTGATGTATTGTTAAAAAAAAAGACATTGAATACATATTTAATACAAAGTGGGTCGTGCAATTAATAAATCTATTCGTAAGGCCTAAGTGAGGGGAAGTGGTGCATCCTGCTGAATAGACGAGGCTCTGGCAACCGACTGGCGGCGGTACAACCACGACGATTGAAGGCGTCGCTAAATACCACAGGCCGATGACGGGCAGCAGCGTCACCGGAGCTAGAAGCTTCGCCCTGCGATCGGCAACCGGCCTGCCTAGCGTGGCGATTATGGGCGAAGCCAGATGTTTGCCCAAAGTGGCGAACAACAGGAGAGGCCTATGTCTCTGAAAAGCTGATGATGATGAAGAAACGAACGTAGAAGAGCAATTTAAGACTAATAATACACATGAAAAGCTTTCAGAGAATCAAAATCGTTTCAGTCAGTAACAAGAATATAAATTTTAAGTGGTACTATTGGCAAAGAGGCTCTTTACCATTACCACAAAGGTCAAAAGGCCCGCTCCTAATGGCTATTCAATAAATCTAACAATTCGGGAATCCATTCTATGCAAGATAACAAGTTGAAATTCAAAACGGCCGACTAATATTAAAGTAAAATACCTAGTCAAATAACTTGTGGAACGCACA
>CM062103.1:8759001-8862988 GCA_031163375.1 Conogethes punctiferalis
GAGTGCGCGAAAAAAAACCTATAAAGTTAATAAAAATCAGGGTACAGACCCATTATCATACTGGTAGGCAAACCACCTGATTTATTACGACCGAACACTGAATATATTAGGACGGGGCCACGAAGAATACGTACTGATTTCCCCTCTTTCGGGGAGGGGGTACAGGGTAACGTATGGTGTGGTTTTGAGGCCGATTTCGTACGTAACTAGATAGGGAACTGTTCGGCGGAATATGTATGGGGTGGGATCAAAATGCGGATCTCTGTAAATAAACATATTGAGATATAATGGTGAAGGTTTCGGTTATAAAGTGGGTATTGGGTGTGGGGAAAACGAATGATTGTACTCCGTGCAGTACCGGTTAAAGAATAGAAATCAACAACTAACTGTGCTGCAATATGTACTTTTGTTTACAATCATCATCATCATCAGCCTATTACACACTGCTGGACATAGGCCCTCTCCAGTTGTTCGCCACTTAGAGCAAACATCTGGAGGATATACCCATAATCGCCACGCTGGGCAGGCGGGGTTGGCGATCGCAGGGCGTAGCTTCTTTCTCCGGTGACGCTGCTGCCCGTCACCGGTCTTTAGTATTTAGCTACGCCTTCAATTGTAATGGTTATACCGCCACCAGTCGGTTTGCCAGTGACTCGTTTGTTATTCGGCAGGATGCACCACGAGCAGGTGAGGTTTGCTTGGAGCGAAATGATGATAGGCCTCTCCCTTACATCCCCGGTTTATGTAATCCTACAAAATTATATTTATTAGGACATCTTAGATATTGGACGTGAAACTTCAAACAAAGTTACGTATCTTTAAAGATCTTAATAACCATCCGAAAACCACCACAGAAATGGAGCCTCAACCGAAAATCTTAAAGATCCAATCGCTAATTCGCTTCAGTAATCAACGAGGCGTTTAAACTTCGAAATTTTCGCCATCTTTGTTCGCTACAGAAAAAAAATTGACGAAGTTATTAGCGAAAGTACAAAAGTTTAAAGTGAGGTATTCAAGTTGGGCCATTATCCGATCTACACTGCTAACTTGGTACTTTGAATTTTGTATCTGATAAGAACACTACAGCGATGTATAGCTGATACGGTACGGGAATGGCTAACGGTCTTATTTATTAGGCAACCGACTGGTGGCGGTATAACCATCACAATGGGAGACGTAGCTAAATACCACAGGCCGATGACGAGCAGCAGCGTCACCGGAGCGAGGAGCTACGCCCTACGAGCGCTAAACCGCCTGTACGCTGGACATTAAGGGTAAATCCTCCAGGTGTTTGTCCAAATAGGCGAACAGCTGGAGAGGTCTATGTCCAGCAGTGGACTGCGATAGGCTGATGATGATGACGATCATCTATCTCAAAAATCCAATAGGACGAAATGTCGACACTACCGGAGGGAGATCTGGCCACATCAGCCGAAAGAACCGATAACCGTTGGGGGGTAAACGAGTTCTGGAGTGGAGACCGCGTCTCGGCAAACGTAGTGTAGGACGCCCTCAGCCAGGTGGAGAGACTTGCGCAGGACGGCTGGCAAGTGCTGGAAGCCAAAAATCGAGCACAGTGACGAACCTTGGGAGAGGCCTATGTCCAGCAGTGGACTGATGTGGGCTGACGATGATGATGACGGAGAAAGATCAGACGCAGGAGGGATTAAATGCTTTCCGATCAGCCATGTTTGTGATCTGAATTTCGTTATATGCTGTGACAATTTCTCCACATATTCTCCAGGAAGAAATATAATACCTCGTCCGACAAACTAGATCTACGAACCAGCTTTTAACACCGGGATTGCACCTACCGAACCCCGAACCCGAGGGAATTTATTTATAAATCATTTCTTCTCTGGAAGTTCAACCGCAAGATACGGGATCGCTCTGACGCTCTATAGTAACTTTGTTAGTTCTTATGAGTGACGGAAACGGTTAAAAAGTTTGAATGTGAATAATGAAACAGGGTGATCTTGAGAATATTGTGAAAGGTCCTTACATTTGAGGGGACGGTAAGCTTCGAAAATTGCTTTACGAATAAGAGGTAGGTAGCTAAGTACCTATCTTAATCACCAGAGCGAGGAGCTACGCCCTGCAATCGCCAACCGATTGGATAAAACCTCAAGGAGTTTGCCCAAAGTGCTGAACTGGATAGGCCTATGTCCTGCAATGGCTTGCGATAGGCTGATGATGATGATGGCTATACATAACAATAATATGACAATTATAGATGGTCGTTCCTTTGGATTCTGGTTAATGAGGATAATGACCAGTTCTAAGAAATTTTGTTTAATTACCAAGTTGTTTTTTCTGCACGCTTGGCAAGCATGTTAGCGATCGCAGGGCGAAGCTTCTCGCTCCGGTGACACTGCAGCCCCGTCACCGACCTATGGTGTTTATGTACGCCTTCAATCGTGATGGTTACACCAGTGTTATTCAGCAGGATACACCACGAGCAGGTGAGGGTGGCTTGGAGCGAAAATATGATGAGTCGCTGCCTTACAACCTAAGAGAGGTAGGGCAAAACGAATCTTTGCTCGCATTGAGCCGCCCGTCCGGGGAAGGATCTCCACCCTATAGAATACCGCAGTCAAATGACCTCTGGGTCGTGTTTCTGCCGTGAGTAGGGTTTCCGGAGCTCGTGGGGGGTTAGGGTTGGGCCGGCATGGCGGGTGGCAACTGACCAGTTACTTGCCCGTTGTCACAGTGACTTGGGCTTCTCTTTCGCTTTCCATCAGGCGTAGGGAAGCCATTATGTTGAGCCACAAAAAAAAAAGATGATAAGCACTTGTGTTTGGATATAAATACTACTATATAAGTGCTTTTTCATCATCTTAATGTAATATATTCATTACTTGGGAAGAGAAGCAAACATAGGCTGAAGTCTAAAACTAAGTCTAAAACTAAGTCTGAAGTCTACTGTGGTACTAAAACTTAATGATTACTAGAAATCTTCTAAGAATCAATAAACGGAAAGCCTTTCTATTTAAAGATCCCTAATTTGAAAACTTTTAATGCCGTAACTTAAAGTTGAGAAGTAATCTCAGGTAGTTTCGGGAAACTGGGGTATATTTTTGGAGTTAAACTGTCGATAATGCGAGTACAGACAGATGTCAAGTGGGTAGTAGCTTGAAGAGGATTGTGGACCTTGTGGCCTGAAATAACTTCTCGGAGGCTTTTAAAGGGTCCTATAAAATTAAGCAAAACCAAAAATAAAAAAAACCGGCTAATAAATAAGTTTTTTTTTATAGTAGCACGACATCACGCCTTCTCTTAAGCCTGTTGGAAAGTGAAAGAGAAGCCCAAGTCTCTGAGACAACGGGCAAGTAACTGGGTCAGTTACCTGTCAGTTGTTACCGCCAACGACAAACGAGGCGCTGGCAACCGACTGGTGGCGGTATAACCATCACAATTGAAGGCGTAGCTAATAAATACCACAGGCCGATGACGGGCAGCAGCGTCACCGGAGCGAGAAGCTAGGCCCTGCGATCGCCAACCCGCCTGCCCAGCGTGCCGATATGGGTAGATCTTCCAGATGTATGCCCTAAGTGATGAACAACTGGAGAGGCCTATGTCCAGCAATGCACTGCTGATGATGATAATGATAAGCAATATAAGATAAAGACAATTTGAAACATGCATATCTAAGTGAGGTGTACAACTTTTAATGTGTCTTTTGTCCTAAGGTTCACAAAAAATATCTTTTTTTCATACAAGTTGTTAAGCAATATACCTACATCATTACGAATTAAAGCCTTCACAGCAAACATAGTTTGTCTAATTCAAGGTCCAAGGCATTAGTATCCTCCGATATCGATAAATAAAGCAAGATTCGTCTCGGATCGGAATAGATTATCATAATAAATCGCGTTACTGATAAGTACGCTTAGGGCTAAGCTAGAGTTAAAGGGTAATTTGAATTCTCGGCTCCAGTTGAAATGTGAAAGATTTTTTAGCTTAAGGTAAGGTTCTTTTTGTAGTGAAAATATGAGTAGAGGTAATTTGTGGTCTATTTGGGATGTAAGAGAGCGGTTTATCATCATTTCGCTCCAAGCCAATCTCACCTGCCCGTGGTGCATCCTGCCGAATAACAAACGAGGCGCTGGCAACCCACTGGTGGCGGTATAACCATCAAAATTGAAGGCTTAGCTAAATACCACAGAACGATGACGGGCAGCGGCGTCACCGGAGCGAGAAGCTATACCCTGCGATCGCCAACCCGCCTGCGCAGCGTGGCGATTATGGGTAGTTATATCCTCCAGCTGTTTGCCCTAAGTGGCGAACAACTGGAGAGGCCTATGTCCAGCTTTTTGTAGAGGCAGCTTTTTACAATAAAGATAAATACAATAATATACATACATTTATTTATTAAGAAACCAAAATGGTTACAGTGAATAAATTCGCAACAAGAAACAGAGCCCGAAATCCCTCCCTAACCGCGACTGACTCAACAATTGTATTTACAATTTGTTAATACAACTTAATCTTCCTTTAATTAAACACGAATCTCCTGCCAATATTCGAACCAATTCGAAAGCACACAGTGTAACCTAATTTGAAACGAAACAAATTGTTAGATCGCATTTATCGAGGACACTGCATATTTCGAGAAGTGACACTATTGCCTGAAATAATCTACAAGAACTTTTACACACTTCCCATAAAACAAAGAGTCATTTTGAATTATTAACTGTTTTACAAAAAGTAAGTATAACTTGTATGTATTTAAATGAGATATTACTGTTTATAATAAAGTCTTGTTAAGAGAGATAGCGCATAGCGGATCTACGCTCGAATTGAGCCGCCCGTCCGGGGTAGGACCTCCACCCTGTAGAATACCGCAGCCAAATGACCTCAAGGATAGGGAGGCTGTTAAAAAACGTTTCTGTGTAGCCCACTCATAGGTCATGTCTAGTGACATTAAATCAGTTGTGTACATTACTTCGGGCAGCTCAATTCGCGTGAAGATTCACTATGCCCTATCTGTCTTGATTGATTGCAACTAACATTGGAACCTGGTTGGAAACAACAAACACACCACACAATAACCCCGTATCGATAGACTCACAACAAAAACAAACAACTCTAAACAATTATACACAAAACTGAACACAGCTACGCTATCCTACAGGATATCTACCATATTCAAAATGCCCGCATAACGTTGCAATTTCTACCTATCTATATATATGCGTACGTATTCGTAACTTACAAAATTCAACTTTACAGAGATAAATTCAGTAGGAACTTTGGGATATATCGCTCGCTCAATCGTTTGGACTGGGTTAAGGCGGGTTTTCCTCTTTGGGATTAAAAGTCAAGTTAATGCTAGTATTTGAGCTTGTTACAAGCATTATAAATCGTCTGTGGTGGAGAATACATCATTTATTTAATATTTTAATCTATTATTAACGAGTTTCTGGCACCTAACTGGAGGCGGTTTATCCATCACGATTGAAGCGTAGCTAAATATCAAAGGCTGGTACGGGCAGCAAGCGTAACCGGGGCGAGAGGCTGTGTCCTGCAAACGCCAACCCGCTTGCCCAGCGGGACCATTATAGGTGTAACCTCCAGGTGTTTGCCCAAAGTCGGTTGTCAGCACCTCGTATGATATTCGGCAGGATACACCACGGGCAATACGGGCATTCGAGGGGTGGCTTGGAGCGAAAAGATGACAGGTCGCTCCCTTACATTCCACATTTTCAAAGATCATGTTAATTAGAACAAGAACAAACGATGTAATCAATTTGGTTAATAACTAAATATAGGCTAGTCTCAATTATAATTGGCAGCAAGACAGTTTAATAGACTAGAATAGAATACCATTAGAGCATTAAATTAAATGTCAAAATGTCGACATAAATGTCATTGCTAAATCAAGAGAACAAGCGAATCAATGACGTATTTATTAGAACAATTAATTAGGCCTGTATTACGAGTATAACGTACAATGACAAAATTCTATTAATAGGTGATTAATTTTCAACAAATTGTAAATTTTCGATTGAATAAGATGTAACTATTGGTAATAAATAAATAACCAAGACATGCCACGCTGGGCCACACAGCGCCACCTAGCCCCAAACTAAGCCGAAGCTTGTACTATGGGTACTAGAGAACTGATAAACTTACTTATAGTTCATTCGCGTTAAGAAAATAGTGACTCATCACCGACTGCCGGCCGCCTAGCCAATTAAAACGCTAGAAATTATTTCTAGTACTACTAGTGTCCACTATTTTCTTAACGCGAATGAACTATAGATACATTTTTTTTTGTAAATAAATACATATTATACTCGTACATAGAAAACACCCAGACCATTACAAACTGACATGTTCATGAAACACAATGTTTGTAAAGTTTTGTAATACTACAGAAAAATTCATATTTATGTTTATGTCGTCATAAGAATACGTTATTTTTAATTTTCTAAATTACACTAAAAATTAAAAAGACGTCACGCCTCGGGGCATTTTTTTCTTTCTTTCCCTCCCCCTCCTAATTTTTATGCCTTGTATCTTGCTATTTTTTGTTTAATCGACAATAGAAAAAATACATGTCCAATTTTTTTTTTTTTAATCTAAAATACAGACTTAATGTAATTTAAGGATTTTGACCCCGGAAAGTAAATACTTATAGACCCTATTATCCAGACTTTATGCTTTATGTTTTTCATATGATATACATACCCTTTAATTGAGGCGTTTCAGTTGACCGAGCTAGTTTCTGAGTTCGGTGGTTAGTTCGACGGTCTTAAGAATTGTTAGCTGATTTGAAGTTGGGCTATCAGTTTTTGGAGTTAGAGATCTAGTTCGGAATAACATTCGTGGTTGCAGTTTGTCTTTGGTGGGCTCGAGTTCATTATATATTTAATAGCCTCAATCAAAGTTTTGGTCGGAGCTGTGAAATTCTAGTCCATTGAAATTTTGGGAAATTTTGTAATACATTTTAGTATTTAGCAGAATCGCGAGATTTCTCTTTTTTCCTACATTGTCATTGACTGGATCGGTAGGTCAGTTGGTAGTGACCCCTGCCTTCTGAACCAAGGTTCGTAGTTTCGATCCCACCCGGGACAAACATTCGTGTGATTAACACTTGTGTTTGTTCGGTGTCTGGGTGTTTATAATTTGTATTTAAGTATTAATTTGTGGTACCTGCGTTGTTCTGATTCCCATACACAAGTGCTTAAGTTACTTAATTTGGGATTAGAACAATGTATGTGATGTTGTCTGGTATTTATTTATGTTATATTTCTTTAGTTATTTATTGTGTTGATTTATTGTAAAAAAAGATAGTGAATACATATTTCATAAAAAAGTGGGTCTTGCAGTTAAAAAAATCTATTCGTAAGGCCTAAGTTAGGCGATGTAAGGCGTCCTTCTTTAAGAAGAAGCGCTCTTCTTCTTCGCTCGCCCGTGATGCATCCTGCTGAATAACAGACGAGGCTCTGGCAACCGACTGGTGGCGGTATAACCACGACGATTGAAGGCGTCGCTAAATACCACAGGCCGATGACGGACAGCAGCACCACCGGAGCGAGAAGCTTCGCCCTGCGATCGGCAACCGGCCTGCCCAGCATGGCGATTATGGGCAAAGCCAAATGTTTGCCCAAAGTGGCGAACAACAGGAGAGGCCTATGTCTCTGAAAAGCTGATGATGATGAAGAAACGAACGTTGACAAGCAATTTAAGACTAATAATACACATGAAAATTTTTCAGAGAATCAAAATCGTTTCAGTCAGTAACAAGAATATAAATTTTTAAGTGGTGCTATTGGCAAAGAGGCTCTTTACCATTACCACAAAGGTCAAAAGGCCCGCTCCTAATGGCTATTCAATAAATCTAACAATTCGGGAATCCATTCTATGCAAGATAACAAGTTGAAATTCAAAACGGCCGACTAATATTAAAGTAAAATACCTAGTCAAATAACTTGTGGAACGCACAAGGAATATTTCGGATACCCCCCACCCGACGAGGGGGGAGATAAAAAGGTCACGGCTTCGTATTGACATCTGACTAATATGTCCAAAGTATTTGTTTTGCTAAATTGAGTCGAATTTTTCATTTGTGCACGATATTCGATGGTCGATCGAGTGGCGAGCATTGGGAGAGGCCTATGTCCAGCCAGTGGACTGATGTGGGCTGATGATGATTATGATGATGATTCGACGGTCGGTGTTATCGAAACACTGTTTTGTTCAGATGCGATGCCGGAGTGTTGTTAATTGGATAGTCTACGTGAAGAGTCTATGAAGAACTGATTTTTTAGAAATATTAGAAAATTAGTAACTTTTTATTGCACAAAAACACGATGTAAGGGAGCGACCCGTCATCTTTTCGCTCCAAGCCAACCTCACCTGCCCCTCCTGCCGAACAACGAACGAGGCGATGGCAACCATCACAATTGAAGGCGTAGCTAAATAGCACAGACCGATGACGGGCAGCCAGCGTCACCGGAGCGAGAAGCTACGCCCTGCGATCACCAACCCGCCTGTCCAGTGTGGCAATTATGGGTGTGTCCTCCAGATGTTGGCCCTAAATAGTGAACAACTGGAGAGGCCTTTGTCCAGCAGTAAACTGCAATAGGCTGATGTTGATGATGAGTGTAAGTTTAAGCAAGTATTTTCTAGGGTCATTATGGTCGATGTATTTTTCGAATAATTTTTAACTTCTAAATACTATAGGCCGATGACGGGCAGCAGTGTCACCGAAGCGAGAAGCTACGCCCTACGATCGTCAATCTGACTGCCCATCGTGGCGATTATGGGGAAAAGCATCAGGTTTTTGTGCAGTGGCGAACAACTGGAGAGGCTACGTCCAGCAGTGGACTGCAATAGGCTGATGATAATGGTGATGTTAACTTGTTACGCTAAGCTTTTGTTCCTCGAGATCTTGTAAGTTTTCTCTACTGGCTATGACACCGCATATTGAATTACACTGACAAGTTATTGTATGTCAAAATAGGCTTGTGTCCATAAAAAACTTTAATTAGTCCGTCTTCTAGATTATTCAAAAATAAAAGATTCGTATTTTTTCAATTATAAATTAGACCAAAGATTACAAAGATATAGCCCGTTAAAGTTTCGCGTGACGTCACGCCGTGCAGCATTTTGTCGCAAGGCGTGACATCAAACACCCCCACTCCTAAATTTTGATGCTTTGTATCTTTGTTATTTTTCGTGTAAATGAAAAAAGGAAAAATACGTGTCCAATATATTTTTATAATCGAAAATACGGACTAAATATAATGTTAGTATTTTGACCCTGGAAACATCCCTATTACTTGACTTAAAATGTTTAGGCAGTTTCTAAAAGGCCTAAAAATATAACAGTTTACGACAGGTACACCAATTTCTTTTGGATTTGAAACAGCTTGAAAGAGAAAAGTTTATACCCATATATAGAATCCAAATGCTGAAGATTTTATATACTTGATAAATCAACTCAAAACCTAACCCAGACTTTAGATTATTTCAATCTGAATCAATAATAAAATTTTAATATCAGTTATACAGAAACCGTTTTATTTCTCAATCAAATATCTACAATCCTACATTTATCGGTGCGGCTGAAAGCTCTTCAGTTATTTCATTAAATCCAGCAATTGTACCTGAATATTTGAACAGATAATGGTATAGAAAATATCTATTGAATGCTAAAACTAAGGATTCCAATAAACAGCATCCCCTATTCTCGATTTCAAAGATCGTATCTATTGACAATACTAAGATTTTTTGCGATCAAAGAAACGGGCAAGTAACTGGTCAGTTACCTATCAGTTGTCACCGCCATGCCGGCCAAACCCTAACCCCCCACAAGCTTGGGAAACCCTACTCACCGGCAGAAACACGACCCGGAGGTCATTTGGCTGCGGTATTCTATAGGGTGGAGGTCCTTCCCCGGACGCGCGGCTCAATTCGAGCGAAGATTCCCCTTCGGCTCTCTTAATTCTTCTCTGATTTCATAGATTTCTGCCACAACAGGAAATCCTCAAGAAGACTAGCTAAAAAAATAAATAGCCCAAGCGTATGCGTAAAAAATGACTAAAAAAAAAAATTAAACCGACTTAAAAAAATCAAACGACCAAATTAAAACTTTAATTTGACGAAAACTGTTTCTGCATAACTAAAAAGCGATAAATAACGTAAGTAATTATCTCCTTAATACATATTACATGTGTATAACTATAATTATTTCAATATTAACAATTATCACTTATTTTTGTTGTGGGACCACGTCCTCCTAGTGTCCTCTAGCGAACAAAATTTTTTTGAAATCCATCTATAATTGACGGAAATATCGGTGAAAATACATAAAAAACAATATTATACATACAGACGAATTGAGAACCTCCGCCTTTTTCGAAGTCAATTGACAAACATGGCGAGTCTATGGCTATTAGCTTAGACATCGCCAAGGCCTTCGATAGAGTCTGGCACAAGGCTCTACTTTCCAAGCTTCCGGCATACGGTCTGTCCGCTAAGCTCTGTGAGTGGATTGCTGCTTTCCTGCATGAGCGAAAAATCCGTGTCGTTGCTGACGGATACGCTTCGCGGTTCATGTCAGTGAATGCTGGCGTACCACAGGGTTCCGTGTTGTCCCCCACCCTCTTTCTTCTGCATATCAATGACATGTTGCCGCTTGGAAACATTCATTGTTATGCAGATGATAGTACGGTGCACGGACGGTATTTTAGTCGGCCTAATGCGGGCAGATTGGATATTGATGAGAGGCGAGAGAATCTTGTCCTTGAGCTCAATCGAGTTTTGGAACTTCTTGCGGAATGGGGGTTCCAATAACTTGGTTGAGTTCAACGCCAAGAAAACTCAGGTTTGCGCGTTTTCATCAAAAACGTCCTCATTCCCTTCTTGTCCCACTTTCCAGAGCACTCACCTACAACTGCGAGAAAGCTTAATTATGCTTGGCATGGGACTTCGCTGCGATCTGAACCAGAGGGACTACATCGAGAGCTTGATCACTACTGCGTCTAAGAAGCTGGGGATCCTGAACAGAGTGCGTAGGTTCTTTTCGCCGGACGAGTTGTGTCTTTTATATAAGACGCAAGTTCGTTCCTGCGTGGAATATTGCTCGCATCTCTGGGATGGGTCTACCAAATACCTTCTTGACGCTCTCGACAGAATGCAGCGAAGGGCTATTCGTATTATAGGCGATGAAAAGGTTACCGAGTCCTTAGAACCTCTTCAATTACGAAGAGATGTTGCGTCCTTGAGTGTTTTTTATCGCCTGTACCATGGTGAGTGCTCTGAAGAGTTGTTTTCCCTTGTCCCACCTTCCCTCTTCCGAAACAGAACCACACGTGCTGGCCTACGTTGTCATAGTTTCACCGTGGAAAACATCCCTTCGCGTACGAAAAAGTTCGGCAATTCCTATCTTTGCCGCGTCGTTAAAATGTGGAACTCATTGCCAGGACATGTGTTTCCTCCCTCCTTTGATATGGGATCCTTTAAGCGGGGCGTGAAGAAGCACCTTATGGGCCGGCATGGCGGCGGCAGCTGACAGGTGACCAATCGGTTGCTTGCCCGCTGTCGCAGTGACTTGGGCTTCTCTTTCGCTTTCCATCAGGCGCGGAGAAGCCATTATGCCGTGCTACTATAAAAAAAAAAAAAAAAAAAAAAAAAAAAAGTCGGTTAAAAATAGGTATTTCCTCAGTTTCTTCTCTCGCACAAAGATTTACAGGAGCAGTATTAAAAGGTTGAAAGTAATTTCAGATTCATGGTAATAGTGCCACTGCAGATGATTTGAATGCAAGATACCTTAGCAATATCTATAGGGGAAAATTAATTGGAAATCAACATTGTTACAATACTAATAAGAGCTAAAATGCCTTTGGGAGACAATGTAAAAGAACAAACAAAAATATTACCTCGCTGAACTCGCGTTGATAGCGGAAACGCGTAAATCCAACCGAAGCCGCGGGTAGCGACTAGCGAATGATAGAGGGTAGATAAAGGCTATATATTTGAGGCCGAGAGACCCTTATAAATGGGTATAGGGAAATATGCCATAGGTTTTTGTTGTGGCCTTTACAATGTACGATTGGGGAAAACTGGAGATATTTAAATAATTAAGGCCTGTGCCTTACTACTACTACTGTTAGTAAGCGACATTTGAAGTGATCCGAGAGAGAACCAAAGTCATCGACATAGCTCACCGGATGAGTAAGCTGAAGTGGCAGTGGGCTGGCCACATCAGCCGCAGAACCGATAACCGTTGGGGTAAACGAGTTCTGGAGTGGAGACCGCGTCTCGGCAAACGTAGTGTAGGACGCCCTCAGACCAGGTGGAGTGACGATTTGCGCAAGACGGCTGGCAAGTGAAGGATGCGAGAGGCCCAAGATTGATCATAGTGGCGAACTATTGGAGGAGACTATGTCCAGCAGTGGACTGCTAAAGGATGATAATGATTACGAGTATGATATGTCCAGCAGTGGACTCCCAAAGGATGATAATGATTATTATATGTCTAGCAGTGGACTGCCTAAGGATGATGATGATTATGATTTATGTCCAGCAGTGAACTGCCAAAGGATGATAATGATTATGATATGTGCAGCAGTGGACTGCTAAAGGATGATGATGATTATGATATGTCCAGGAGTGGACTGCCAAAGAATGATGATGATCATGATATGTCCAGCAGTGGACTGCCAAAGGATGATTATGATGATGAGTAACCTTCATATAAGGCAGAGATTTGATTTACAAAAGAGCCTCACTATTTTTTTTTTATAGTGGCTCGACATAATGGCTTCCCTACGCCTGATGGAAAGCGAAAGAGAAGCCCAAGTCGCTGTGACAACGGGCAAGTAACTGATCAGTCACCTGTCAGTTGCCACCGCCATGCCGGCCTAACCCCAACCCCCCACGAGCTCCGGAAACCCTACTCACCGGCAGAAACACGACCCAGAGGTCATTTGACTGCGGTATTCTATAGGGTGGAGGTCCTTCCCCGGACGGGCGGCTCAATTCGAGCGAAGATTCGCTATGCCCTACCTCTCTTAAACTAATGAAACGATGAGAGAAATCGTGTCATGTGAAGGCCCCTTACATTGATAAGATTGTTTTGTTTCTGTATTATATGTTCGGATGTAATGTCGAGTTTTCGTAAGAGGCCAAAATAACTTTATTGCTCTGGTTTAACAATGCTTTGTACACGATAGATAGATATTCTTTACGAGTATTATACACCAAACAGTTTTAAATAAATAAATATCACAAGACACAGCGCCACCTAGCCCCAAACTAAGCCAGAGCTTGTACTATGGGTACTAGACAATAACTGATAAACTTACTTAGATATGTTTTTTTGTAAATAAATACATATTATACATAGAAAACACCCAGACCAATACAAACAAACATGTTCATGCACACAAATGTTTGTCTGTGGGATCGAACCCAAGACCCTTGGTTCAGAAGGCAGAGGTAAGTTTTTTTTTTTTATTCCGGTGAAAATGCGTTTTGGCATGCCCGCCGCTCGGGGGAGCGGCTCGGGGTATGTGGGACTCATCCCGCCTTCAAAAGATGGAAATGAGGCGCCTACAGGAGGTAATGTACCCCCCCCCCCCCCCCCCCCCCACAGAGGCAGAGGTTACTATCAAATGAGCTTGGATTAGTTATTTTAATTTATTTATTTTATTACTAAATAAATAAATAAATATTACCAAAAAGCAATTCTACTGTATTTATCAGATAAAATTTTGTAGTAGTCGTAGGTACAGCCTGGTTCATTAATATGAGTTAATTCTTGTAACCTGAACTTTGGATTGCAAGCTTTTAGTGGCGAATTTAATATTTTAATGGACATACACTATAAATCAGGCAGTATATGTTTTATTCAAAGTGTAAATGGTAAATAACTATCAGACAAAATTCCACATTGGCTATGGTCCGTGTTTCTCTCCAATCCATATTCGAAGTGATCCGACAGATAACCAAAGTCACCGGATCAGCAAGCTAAAGTGGCAGTGGGCTGGCCACATCAGCCGCAGAACCGATAACCGTTGGGGTAGACGAGTTCTGGAGTGGAGACCGCGTCTCGGCAAACGTAGTGTAGGACGCCCTCAGGCCAGGTGGAGACGATTCGCGCAGGACGGCTGGCATGGCAAGTGCTGGATGCGGGAAGCCCACGATCGGGCAAAAAGGCAAACAACTAAACGGCTTATGTCCAGCAGTGGACTGCGACATACTGATGGTGATTTGAATTCTTTACCCATCTAATCTACATCAATCAACAGCCCTAATCTGTCCATTGCTGAAGGCAGACCTCCTGTTATTCGCATCACATTTCTCTATTCTAAACATCTTTCCTCCAGCCAATGCCAGCAGTTTTTCTAAGGTCATAAAGCCCAACGGGTTGCAGAGCAAACAATTGATAGGAAAAGCTATTACAGATATGGTGTGGTACAATTTAGGCGGTCTTAACGCTAGCAAGCTACCTCTTCCAGACAACTTTCAGGTAGAGGAAGTTTAATTTTTCAGATGAGGGGCAACGTCGTGCAAACTGTTCCAATGAATCATCACTTATAATTCACTTATCCTAGAACTATAGACCGATTAGATAAGATAAGATATTCTTTATTGCAACAAATACAAACATTTATAGACAAAGTATTACAGACAACTAGTAGTACAATTTAGGCGGTCTTATCGCTACTAAGCGATCTTCCAGACAACCTTCAGATAGAGGATGGATTAAACAGAAGGGGTGAGGTGAGCAATCGACTGATGAAACAGATTATAGTCAAAATATAAATACATAATAATAAATGAATGAATACGTAAGTAAAATACAGATATAATAAATACATAGGTTTAGGATTATTAAATTAGTTAGACATAACTATGGTTGATATCCATTAAGTAAATTTTGGAATTGCCAACATTAAGAAAAACTACGAACACTGCAAATTCAGCATAAAACCAATCTACATTAACGGCGCGAACTAATTAGGAATTCAGTTACTTTATTTTTACCTAAATTGCAAACACTTCTCTGCCTCCGACCAAAACCGGGTCAACTCCAATTCACAATTTTCTCCTCGTCACACATGACATTGGCTCTCAAAGTGTAGTACATGACCCCCAGGGGGCGTCAACGCGACCTTTGTGGTGGTCGCTGAAATTCCGAATGCTGTCAGTCCAGGATTTCTTCACAATTCAAGTAACAAATCTTTTTAATTTTGTGCTGGTTTGTAAAATATCACAATAGAACCTTAAGACAATACGATCTTATCCCGTGGGTGACGTATAGGAATTGGGCAGCAGCGTTTATCTGGATACAATTAAATCGTTTTTTTTATATTGGTTGAGCATAGTGGCTTTCTTTTGCCTGATGGAAAGCTAAATGGAAGCCCAAATCGCTCTGAAAACGGGCGGGAAACCTCAGTTTCCAGTCAGTTACCACAGCCATGCTGGCCCGCGAAATGGCTTCTTCACGCCTCGTTTAAAGGATCCCATACTGTAAGAAGGAGGGAAACAGGAGGCTGGCAGAGAATTTCACTTTTTGATAGTACTGCGGTCAACAACCAGCCTGCCAAACGTGGTTACTAAGACAAATCCCTCCCAAATGACAATTGACATTGGGAGAGGCCTATGTCCAGCAGTGGACATTTGCAGCCTGGTGACGACAACCCACGGGATGGATGAAGATGGAGTGGCTCCATTCTGAATTCGGAAACCAGACAAACCATTATTATCCATTCAGTTGCCATTATCATCAGTATTACATAAAAAGAAAAAGCTTAAATTGAATGCAGATCTATTATGCCCGATGCGTCTGTTTTTCGTTTATTTATTTAAGCTCCCCATAAACTTTCTAGACGTTAATACCTCACTATTAACGTTTGCGTGACCAAGCTGGGCGTTGAAAAGTTAAAATTTATTAATAAACTAGCTTCCATCCGCACTGAATTTGGTCGGCCACAGAAAGTTTTCTCGCGCTCATTCGCTCGACAACTTTTAGTTTTTCCGGTGATAAAAATATAGCTGTATACTAACTTGGACGCGTATTATGAAAGTTTATGTTTGGACTCAATTAGTGTAACGGGATAAACTGATTTTTGCTAAACTATTTTTTTCGTTCGAACTCTTCTTTGAAAGGTGCGAATTCGATTCAGACAGTTTATCAGTTAATATCTTTGGTAATTACTAAAGACCTTCGGCTGCCATGAAACAAGACACAAAGAAAGAGTATTGTTTGTGTATGACTTGGATGTCAACAGTGGACTGTTGAAAACCCTACAAGGGATTTAACAATGTATTAGTTTCACAAAGTTATATGAAGCAATCGAAGGATTCTCATGGCATTCTCTAACGGAATGAAAATCAAAAATATTTAAAAAGCTAATTTTATATATACGGTTTATTGATAAATATATATTATTAACTTAGTGTATTTTTTTATGACAGACCTTTCTTATTAAGAAATCTTTATACCTAGATTACTAGCTGCACCTTTGCACGCGAAATGAAAATAACTTGAAATAAATTCTAGCCTATGTGTTAATCTGAGATAATATTACTCGTAGTATGCTAGATTACTGTAGAGATTTAACAACATTAGTTCAGTAGTTTTTACTTAAATGAGTTTCATTATCATTCACCAACTTTTACATTTATAATATTAGTAAGATGTTGACTACTCACGATCAACAAAAATAGTAAAATACGATGTGTTAATCTGATGCTTATGCTACATTACTGTAAAGTTTAAGCAAAATTGGTTCAGTTGTTTTCACATGAAAGAGTAACAAACATCCATCCATACAAGTTTCCATGTTTATAATATTATAGTTCATTCGCGTTAAGAAAATAGTGACTGACAGGTCACTGACAGGCCACTTAAATGAAAAAAAAAAGGAAATTAAATTTCTAGCCTTTTGATTGGCTAGTGGCCTGTCAGTGACCTGTCAGTCACTATTTTCTTAACGCGAATGAACTATAGTAAGAAGATTGACAAAGGGGGCAGTCCACCAAACAGTTTGAGAACCACCGTCAAAGCTACTACGTAGGTAGTGCTCGATTTGACTCACAGCAATTAATATAATGGAATGTGCTGGAGTGTTAATGACTGGAGTATCATTTGGTGATGCTTCCTTAATGAAAGCACCCTCGTAGGGGGAGGGGGGCAATGGTAACAATGTGGGGTAGTAATTTTGGTAAAATGACACTGGGATGGGCGGGTTTTTTAATTGTTGGGAACCCGTGGATGTGACGAATTGACTTATGACCTTTGCTAACCATTTCTGGGGTTTAAGCTACATAATATATATCTAGGATAAAACAAACGGTTTCCCGTCATATATTTGAGTTTCATATATTTGAGCAACCGTAACGTGTGAACGGCGCATTTAACAGTTTAAGTTTGACAAAGATGCACACGTATCTCTCAACTTCAATAGGCTATTATGGCTATAAATTGTAATTAGTAAGTCTTTTAGCTTATTCAAAAATAAAACACACGTATTTTTTATTTGTAAATTAGACTAAAAATTATAATGTTATAGCCCGTTGAAATTACGCGTGACGTCACTCGGTGAGGCATTTTCACGGGAGCGAGTGACGTCAAAGACTCCCACTCCTAACTTTTGATGCCTTGTATCTTTGCTATTGTTTATTTGAATGAAAAAAGGAAAAACACGTGTCTTTTATTTTTGAATTCACAAACGATATCTTTGTAGACTTTAGGTTTTTGGGTACCTGTGCGTCCGCTCAACGCATAGTAACGTTTGTGGGTACGGGTGTAAGACCTTATCGTCTTGGATTGTGTAGAGTCCCTCCGGGTATCCCGACTCCCCTCAGACAGAGTGCTCGTAGCGGACCACCGTCAGGTTTAGTGGATATTCTCCGCTAAATAGGAGTGAGCCCCACATGACCCAGGTGTCCCGTACCCAGGGCCCTGGTGTATGCGTAAAGGCATACCCGACGCAAAAAAAAAGAAAAAAGAAAGGTCTAATAGTCTTATTTTAGCAAAGGTTTGAATTCCACGTGGTGAAATGATGATATATTGTTGACTTTTTAAGATTACCTACATATTGTTGTAAAAAATGGTTTAATATCGGATATTTTACTTCAATATTGTACTTACTCGAGCAGTTGTTTATTCAACGAAACGGATTGCTTTTTTACTCACCTGCAACAAAAGTAAATAAAAATAATTATTTATACATTAAGACAAATATTTGTGTAACTGCTTAAAATTAAATTTCTCTAGAAATATCGAAAATATTCTGGTAAATTTCGATGTTTACTGAAAGATTTTGGCTTCGTTTGTACGGATTCTGACTGGCTACATGGCTCATTTGGTTACACCTGCCTCGTGAACCAAGGTTCGTGGATTCGATTCCCGCCCGGGATAAATAGTCGTGTGATGATTTCGTGTTTGAAGGCCCGCGCTCTCATTTTGCAAAACGAACTCAAGACATGCCACGCTGGGCCACACATCGCCATCTAGTCCCAAACTCTTGACTGGCTCGGTGGCTCAATTGGTAGTGACCTCTGCCTTCTGAGCCAGGGTTCGATCCCCACAATTACAAACATTTGTGTGCATGAACATGTCTGTTTGTATTGGTCTGGGTGTTTTCTATGTATAATATGTATTTATTTACAAAAAAAAATGTATAAGTAAGTTTATCAGTTGTCCCATAGTACAAGCTTCCGCTTAGTTTGGGGCTAGGTGGCGCTGTGTGGCCCAGCGTGGCATGTCTTGGGTTATTTATTTATTTATAGTATTCTGCCTATTATTCTTGCCACTTCCAGTGAGTACTTCATTCGTTAGAGCACACAAAGCTAATTATAAGGGGTGATATAAAACCGTGTTATTATGCTTTATTACCGGATCCACCCGGAAGATTATAATTTGGCTTATAAACGTGCGCCTTAATTGGACGCGTAGGTGTTGCCTGAAGGTTCATCATCCTCCTAGCGTTGTCCCGGTTTGTGCCTCTAGGCCCAGGGTCCGCTTTGACCATGATCCTAGATTTAGCGAGTCTGGTTATTACATTGAAGCGACTGCCATCTGACCTTCGTAACCCTCAGAAAGGGGAACCAGACAAATTTGGATCATGGTTACACATTCAGAATTAAACAGGATGTGCAGGTTTCCTCACGATGTTTTTCCTTCACCGCTAAGCTAGTGGTATATAATTCTGCACATAGATTTTTGCAAATCCAGAGGTGCGTGCACTGCGCGGATTCGAACCGACGACCTCACGTGTGTGAAGCAACGATCTTACCACTAGGCTACCACGGCTCCTACCTTGTTGCCTGAAGGTTATAAATAAATAAATATCCCAAGACATGCCACGTTGGGCCTTACAGCGCCACCTAGCCCCAAACTAAGCCAAAGCTTGTACTATGGGTACTAGACAACTGATAAACTTACTTAGATCTATACTTTATTGTACAGCCGCCACGATCTGCCTTAGTTGGATTCTACTTCTTTTAATATAGTGGCTCGACATAATGGCTTCCGTATGCTTGATGGAAAGCGAAAGAGAAGCCGAAGTCGCTGTGACAATGGGCAATTAACTGGTCAGTTACCACCGCCATGCCGGCCCAACCCTAACCACCACGAGCTCCGGAAACCCACCGGCAGAAACAAGACCCGGAGGTCATTTGACTGCGGTATTCTTCAGCATGGAAGTCCTTCCCGGGACGGGCAGCTCAATTCGAGCGAAGATTCGCTATGCCCTGCCTCTCTTGCTTAGCTTAATTAGTCGCTTACATCCCAAGGTCGAAGTTAGGTTGTGTATATTTTCAATTTGATTTAGGAAGGGTACGCGAGCCCTTTCTAGATAGCCCTGCGTCCATGTTTGTTCAAGCCGCTTAATTATGTGGGGTGGTTATGAAGGCTTGTACAGTGTTATGTTTTATTACAAGCGATGATTATCTTTAATTAACTTTTTGTTTGCGCGTACTGTTTGTGATAAGTTTTACGATATAAAGAGATCAGTATTGTGTTTTTGGGATGCGTGGGAATGTGTTTGTGGGACGTGGGAATTGACAATAATGTTGATATGAGGTGATCCGGCAGAGAAGCAAATTATCGATATAGTTTTTTTTAATTTTTTTTTATAGTTATCGTGCTTCTAGGCTGAGGAAGCCATTTAGGCTTCCCTACGCCTGATGGAAAGCGAAAGAGAAGCCTAATTCGCTGTGACAACGTGCAAGTAACTGGTCAGTTACCTGCCAGTTGTTACTGCCATGCTGGCCCAAACCTAATCCCCGGCAGCAGCCACCCCACGAGCTCCGGAAACCCTACTCACCGGCAGAAACACGACCCGGAGGTCATTTGGCTGCAGGCTTAAGTCTTACTCCGGACGGGCGGCTCAATTATTTTGTTTTATTTTTATTTATCTAATTACACGCAAAACCACAGAGAGGACGATAATCAGTGTGATATAGTGTCAATAGTATAAATATAATATCAATGCAAGGACTGGATGCGAGAAGCCCGAAATCCAGGTGAACATTTATTTTTTTGTAGTAGCTCGACATAATGGCTTCCCTACGCCTGATGGAAAGCGAAAGAGAAGCCCAAGTCGCTGTGACAACTGGCGAGTAACTGGTTAGTTACCTGTCAGTTGCCACTGCCATGCCGGCCCAACCCTAACCCTCCAAGCTCCGGAAACTCTATTCACCGGCAGAAACACGACCCGGAGGTCATTTGGCTGCAGTATTCTATAGGGTGGAGGTCCTTCCCCGGACGGGCAGCTCGCTATGCCCTACCTCTCTTAATTAAAGAGACATTATGTCCAGAAGTGGACTACAAAGGGCTGATGATCTGAATATACGACCCTTTGTTCAAAGACAGCACTAGCAAACATGCCACATAAGGCAGTAAAGTTTCAACAACGCCGCAACTAAAATCTAGCCTCTTAATGGATGAGCTCGCTGGAATTAATTCACCGAGCTCAATAGCACTAAAACTACCATTCCGAAACGTCACCGAAAACTATTCTAAAAATTAAGACTTGGCAACGAAACTAGTTTTAATAATCGCCGAAGCGAATTGAGCGAGAGAGGGCGATAAAGCTCTCCCGCTTGTACATCTCTGGAGAAACTCCAGTAGTGGCGAATATAAGATGCGAATATATCGATGTTTTTATATTAGGGGATGTAAAGGAGCGGCCTATCTTCTTTAAAGCCTAAAAATAACCCAAGACATTACAAGACAAGACAAGCTCACGCTGGTGGCACAGCTCTACCTAGCCCCCAACTAAGCCGAAGCTTGTACTATTCTTTCTTTCTTTCTACTTCTTAGATACATTTTTTGTAAATAAATACATATACATAGACTTGGGCAAGCGGGTTGGCGATCGTTTAAGCAGCTCCTCGTTCCGGTGACGCTGCTGCCCGTCATCGCCCCGTGGTATTTTAGCTACGCCTTCAATCGTGATGGTTATACATGATATCGTGATGGTTTTGACAGGCTCGGTGGCTCAATTGGTAGTGACCCCTGCCTTCTGAGCCAAGGGTCGTGGGTTCGATTCCCACCCGGGACAAACATTCGTGTGATGAATACTTGTGTTTGTTCCGTGTCTGGGTGTTTATAATTTGTATTTAAGTATTTATTTGTGGTACCTTCGTTGTCCTGATACCCATAACACAAGTGCTTAAGCTACTTACTTTGGGATTAGAGCAATGTATGTGATGTTGTCTAATATGAATAAAAAAAAAAAAAAAAAAAAAAACAATTAAATACTGCCAGCAGTCGGTTGCCAGCGCCTCGGTTGTTATTCAGCAGGATGCAGCACGGGCAGATAAGAGTGGCTAGGCGCGAAAAGATGGGTCGCCTTCTTACATACAAAGTCTTTCTGTCCTATCGGGTAAAACTGTCATTCTATTCTTTTTTTTTTTAAGTGTAAGATAATTTTTATTTGCGGTTTGATAAAAAAAAATCTTTGCTGATGCTAATAAGTAGCTATGAAGTAGTAATTTACGGGGATTTGTATAGCCTGCGATTGGATACAGGTTTGTACTCTCATGGCTTTATGTTTTATTTATGTTTTTCAATTTATTAACTACTAGCTGTGCCAGCGGCGTCGCACGCGTGGATATCGGGTTTGAAAAATAACGGACTTCCATAAAATACCTATCTATACATAGTGCCTAAGTTTTAAGTTAAACCTCTAGCAATACATTGGTGAAAACAGTATTCAATTTCATGCAGTAGTTTATGAGTGATGCGCGTTCCAAAAAATTCTCCCGTTTTCCTAACATTTCCCTTCACTGCTCTGCTCCTATTGATAGTAGCGTGATGAAAAGTACCCTATAACCTGCCCAGGAGTATGAAGAATAATTGTACCAAGTTTCGTTAAAATCCGTTGAGTAGTTTTTGTTTCTATAACGAACATACAGACAGACAGACAGACAGACAGACAGACAGACAGACAAAAATTTTACTGATTGCATTTTTGGCATCAGTATCGATCACTAATCATCCCCTGATAGTTAATTTGAAAATATATACAATGTACAGAATTGACTTCTCTACAGATTTATTATAAGTATAGATAAAGGTAACCAGATACACAAAAGCTTTGGTTGCCTCTTGGCTTTTGAGTTGTTCGAGGATTTTAAAGGGTGCGAGTTTCCTATTGGCGCAGATGTTTAGATATTTTTGCCTCTCATATTCAAAGATGTGACACTGCCTTAAAAGGTGGTCGACATCTTGTATTGATGTTCCGTCGCACGGGCACAGGCCATTGTCGCAAATCTTAAATCTCTCTAGATACGCCTTGTGGTACCCGTGGCCAGTCAAAAATTGTGTTAGCTCGAAAGTTAATTCTACATTATGAGAGTAAAGAAAGTAGGTATATTAAGCATTATAAAGACACCTGCGTTTGCGCACACTCTGTACTACAATATCTCCTGCGTATTTGCCTGGACTGCGGTCGGAAACACATAATTCTCATCCACGATAATACCGCAACATCGATAAATTAACCGTTTGCGCACAACACTACCACATTTTATATTCTAGATTTACGCTTTACGCGTCGCTCCGTAAATTTTACGGGGTGGAAACTTGGTTGAAGTTGGCCGAAACAGTGGGTACAGTCGGTAAAGTTAATTTGTTCTTGTTTATGTGTGTACAGTCGACGGAGCATACTATATTTTATACGGAATTAACGCTGAACTTTGTCATATACCGTTTTATAGGTTATTTTCAAGGAGACGAATTAAGTTTGAGACTATAATTCTGCCGTGGACATTCGCTGAAAAATTACACTCAAGTTTGCAGGAAAAGGGAATGGCGCTTGCGATTTTCAAGGATATTTTAACGTAGTACGGTTTATTTTTTATTGCAACTGTTTGTAGACATATCCCAGATCCATTGAAAGTCTCCGATATAAAGACTAGAATAGAAAGAGAAATATTTGACAAAGCATATGAAATAATGATTTTGCTGGGTCTAATAAGGTTCTTTAAGCTACAAATGAAGCTGTATAGAAACGACTAACTATTAGTAAGTCAAATTGTCTCTAATAGAGAGAAACATCAGTTCTTCAGTTCGTCACAATCATAGCGGCAACTCATAACTGTAAACGTTTAATCACCGAGAAACTCAAATATTGTTTTAGTTCGCCAACTCCTCAGAAAACCAGATTAAACATTTCAGACGTACAGACAAACATTAAGGATATTATATGGCTGTGTTTATCTCCGTGCAAGTAATGTTCAACTGAACTTTATACGAATTCCTCAGCTCCGGGTTGAATGAGAAATTTTGCGATAAAAACTCCCAACATGTTTCAGTTTATGCCTCTTTATACGTCCGACATAATTTTTGGCGCAAGATTACGAATGCGGCGATATTTTGTTATCAAAATTGGAATCGGTTTTAATGAGGACTTTTTTTTTATGTAGCAAAGCGAGCAATATTCTGCGTTTGATAGCATGCGACAATATACGGCATTCCAGCTTCAACCAGTGCATTATAATTTGGTTGTCAGCACAAGACAACAGTTTTTGGGGTTTGATATACCCAGAATTAACACTGTTTCAGCAAACGGACAACCTTTTTTTTATAAGAAAAGATTTCAGGATGACCTCACTACACCTGATGGTAAGCGGTCGTGAGGTCCAAAAGTTAGGTCGTTTCCAGGTAATGACGAAAGACGTCAAAACTTTACCATAAATTACAGAGGCAGAGGTATGTAATTTATGCCCTTCAAACCTTTTAATATTGATTTTACTGTTTTTTTTTATAAAATGTTTATTAAACTATGCCGTCCCACCCATGTTTTACAAAATTCTCTATCTAAGGCCAAAATCAGATTGGCAAATCCTTTCATTAATGTACTATGGTGGGTTTGCTGATCTATTCATTAGATCAAGCGGGTACTTTACATTTTTTCTCCAGTTCTTTTCACCTTATAACTAAAGGACTCAAAATACTATTCCTAATATTGTATCTAATTAAATTTTCTTTAGCAGTTTCAATCTCGTATTATTAATAATTTACTTTGATATGCTTTTCTACCTTTCTTGAACCTTAAAACGAATTGTTATCTCTTACAAATCCAAAATCCACGTCAGCTGTACTCTCATCATTATTTTCATGTTCCACCCAAACATATCATGCTCAGCCAACACAATAGCGTAACAGAACAACAAATACTTGCAAACCCTCTCCAAAAAGGAATCAATTCGATACGCTGACGTAAAACTCTCAATCCACAACAATACACAAATAGTTCTGTCATCCAACTCTGATCGGCTACAGAAACGAGTACAATCCGTCCCGTTCGTAATCCATACGATTTCGTGATGGGATTAAATTCAATCCAATATATAAAACGGATCCAATCACGCACAGTAGACCATTGTTGACATTTTTTTGGTTTCTACTTCGATGGTGCGAAAACGATATGCCGGATTTAATTTGGAGTCAATGGTACGTGGGTGAAAGGTTTAAGGTTAATGGGTTTAGCAGGATGGTTCGATACGGAATCGAATTAGTTTGCGGTTGGTTTTTGGGATGAAACAGTGCTCGTCCGTTTTTCTGTTATCTTTTCAAAACACAATGCCATATGTATCTTATTTTATTTCCCCTGATAAATGGTTTGAACTACACTCATTTTTATCTTGCTATTCTCCAGTTACCAAAGTTGTCTGAAAAATATCTCTTATTAAAATTTACAAAATGTGTTTACTTTGCCACACATTTTCGTACTTAAGGTTCTACTTACTATACTTTTGTGGTTAAATATTATCATCATCATCATCAGCCCACATCAGTCCACTGCTGGACATAGGCCTCTCCCAATGTTAAATATTATGTATAATAATTAATGAAGATACCTTTTAAAATATTCTAGAACCTAAATTACTTTAAAAGGTTAAGGGAAATAGGCTTTGTATGATTAGGTCATGGAATTCTAAGCCGTAATGTATTTTAACAACACTCAAATTCGTTATTTCAAACGTCGGATTAAATATTTACAATCAAAATTCTTAGCCAAACGCATTACGTAATTTATTTCCCATAAAAACGGTAAGAAAACTCCTAAAAGAAGCCAATATTTGAAATCACAGTTCCGGCACAAGAAACCAATTCAGACAAGGAAATTAAACCGAAAAACAAACAAAACTTCCCGGGATCCGATATCGATATCGAACACGTAAAGTGATTCCCGGAGAACCGACAGGAATCTAACGCTCCCATATTAAAACTTATAAAATCTGTAGGATAATCATTATTCACACAAGCTTATTCCCTGAGGGTCGTCTTAAGAGTTTGCTAAAAAAAGTTTTCTAAACAAAGACGGAACTGGGAGATTGATGGCTTAACCTCGTACGTACATGCATAAAAGTTATAGAGGAACATACGGACAAGGCGGTTGGCGAGCGAGATCTAAAGACTTCATTCGAATACACAAAACAATTAAAACAAATTCAGTGATTTTGCTGGTGACCACGGTGGTTCTAATTGAAGTATAAAGAGTATATTATGTACTTACAGCTAGAACTCCGTTAACAGTTGAGTAAAAATCTCATAAAAATTTTTGAAACTAGTGAGATATCCACTGATGGGGGCATTTTTTGTTTGATTACGTCAAGAAAAGCAAGTAACAAAATGGAGACCTAATAAAGCCAATAAGACTAAATATGAAGCTGTAAAGATTGTTAAAAATTTTACCAATGATATTGCTCAAATCATATATCTCATCTTCAGTTCCGTGGAACCAATGAACAACAGCATTTCGCAGTCCACTGCTGGATATAGGCCTGCAACCATACCATTACTTAATTTTTGTTAGCCTCAGATTAACCCTGCACAGTTCCTTATCCTTGGCCATAGAGAACAAAATCCTTAGCCATTAACCAAATCTCGAGTAGCAAGCTTTGTCGAGAGATTTTGGAGTAAGTATTTTTTTTTAATATTTGGAATTTGAATTTTGAAAAGTATTTGAAGTTCTAGACGCTTATATCTCCGTAGAAGTTTTTCCAATTGGTAGCAAAATAAGCGCTTTTCTCAATCACCCAGTCACATATAAAACAGAACACGTTTACCAAACCCAACGGCAGTATGCACCGAACATTTTAGAAGTACTCTAACCAAACAAAGATTCTGCAAAGTCCCAATACTTTGTGCGGCTGGAAATAACGATTTATCAATCAATCTGCCGCAAAACTTGCTAATACGGGATGCTTTGTAATTCGTGTATGGACGGTTAAGTGAAACGATATATTTCCTCTGTTCCTTGTCGGGTATCTGTCAGGAGTTTTTGAGCGATTCTCTTGGAGATTTCAGGGAAATTGCTGTGTGTATAGGTGACAGGTTGGATGTATCAATAATTGTATGGAGTTTTGTCAATATTTAGACTCTTTGACGGGATAATGACAGTGTGTGTATAAGATGAATGATACAGAGAGAGTTTTAAAGGAATATTGTTACCAATTTTCTTGAGAAGATAAGAACATTGAGACTTGTGAAATAAATTGCGATTTCAAGAACAATGTTAAGTGGAATCATCATCATTATCATAATCAGCCTATATCAATCCACTGCTGGACACAGGCCTCTCCCAAAGCTCGCTGGAATGTTCTTCTATAATCAAGGGAGCCTTGTCAGAATCATGAGGGAGAAAAAGTTGTTATCAATTTAGTCTTTCCTCCACATTTAGATATTCCTTTACTATTTTCGGGACGTTTCTGTCTTTTTTAGTCTAGCAATACCTATAGCCTATGTTACTTAGGGTGAATGTAACTTTCCAATGGTAATTTGGAATATACAAAAGTAGTTTTTGAGTTTATCTAAACTAATATTATAAAGAGAAAAGATTTGATTGTTTGTTTGATACGAATAGGCTCCGAAACTACTGGACCGATTTGAATAATTCTTTGACTGTCGGAAAGCTACCCTATCTGCGCTGAACATAAGCTATATTATATTTTTAAAAAGGTAGGGATCCGTGCTAAAAGTTTAATAATGTAACCGAAGGTGTGAAAAGATTATCAAAAATCTTTCAAACTGACGTGTATTGAAAAAGTTACCATAGCAACCTTTAAACAACCCGAAACGAAGCGAGGGCGGTTTGGCTAGTTCATTACAAAGATACACACAATATACAAATCTTTCCTCTTATAATATTTGTGTAGATATTTAAAGGTTTTACATCAGTCTCTTAAACATTTTTGCATTTCCGCCCATCTGATCCCATTAAGAGTCACGTTTAAAAATACACCAAAACCTTCTAAGACATAATTAACATCCCTGTCATCATTTGTACAGTACGTGTCGCGCTCAGAAGGCGGTCGCACGTTATCTTGGCTTCAGTGACGTCACGTCCTTGGGATGGCCGACAATCCCCTTAATTATGGTAACAATGAGATACAACGCTCATTATAAAATGTATTTAAAAAAAAATATGCAAATATGTCAGTTGTCTAATACCCATGGTAGAAGCTTGGGCTTAGTTTGATACTAGATGGCGTTGTATGGGTAAGCGTAGCGTTTTAATAAAATAAATAAATAAATATCAGACAACATCACATACATTGCTCCGATCCCAAAGTAAGTAGCTTAAGCACTTTTGTTATGGGTATCAGAACAACGAAGGTACCACAAATAAATACTTAAATACAAATATAAACCCAGACACGAAACAAACACAAGTGTTCATCACACGAATGTTTGTCCCGGGTGGGAATCGAACCCACGACCCTTGGTTCAGAAGGCAGGGGTCACTACCAATTGAGCCACCGAGCCAGTTTTGTTTTATTTTTAATCTTGAAGGTACTGAGGTCTTATTGAAGGCCAACAATCCCCTTAATTATCGTATCATTGAGGTATTATAACGCTAACTCTGGCAACCGACTGGTGGCGGTATAACTACGTGTATGACGAATGAAGGCGTAGCTTAACACCACAGGCCGATGACGGGCAGCGGAGCTACGAAGCTACGCCCGCCGATCGCCAACCCGCCAACATGTCTGTTTGTATTGGTCTGTGCATTACTTACCATATGTAAGAAAGAAAGAAAGAAAGAAAAAATGTTTATTGGCAACACAACACAATACACAGTACAGTTCAGCGATAATAACACAGAAACGAAGAAAAAGCACAGAAGTGGAATAACAGATATAGGGTTTGTGATGTGAAGTCAACTAGGCTCCAGCCTCAGCTTTGTGCCGCTATGGTGTCTACGACGCCATAGCGGCACAAAGCTGGTGTGTGGCGCTGGTGTTCTGGTATATGTATTTATTTACAAAAACAGTATCCAAATTTGTCAGCTATTTAGTACCCATAGTAGGTACATAGATGGCGCTAGTGGTCCGAGGTGAAGGTTTTTTTATCTTGGCGTCGCGTCACGTCCTTCGGAAGGCCGAAAATCCCCTTAATTACGGTAACATTCAGATATAATGCTAATTATCCGCTTTAAAGTACAAGTTAATGTATTATTCTCAGAGATTTGGGTAAAGGTTGGTCTTAAAAGATCAGCCATTTTATTGGGCGTTAATTTTTGTATCTCGTTCTAAATTCTCAGTTAGATAAAGCTCAAGTTTACATAGATAGATTTTTTGTTGCACAAAATACGAGAAAATGTACAATAGTTAGGGTAAAGGCACCAGTGCTCAGCCTCAAATCGGCTTTTTGAAGTTTGAATGGTCGGCATTTCTACAGGTTTAGATGGATAAACAAACGCATTACGTGGATTGATTAAACGTTTATTAAAGATTCAAAATAAGACATAACAAAAAGCAACAACATTCTTTGTAGTAGTTATATTTAAATGAAAAGTAAAAATGGCACTTTTCTCCAGTAGTCAGCCGCCAAAATCCAATAATCAGCCTTAGTGTACCCAGTACTCGGCCTTTAAAACTATTTAGTAAAATGAGACGAAAATCACATATATTTATATTAAAAGCAACTATAAATATTCTTCATCGAATAATTATGTATTTTACTTAAGAGTACTAGTTTTACGACACGAAATTGCCTTGAATTATTACAAAATATCTACTCTCGCAAGAGATGACAATAAATAATCCGTTACTTATATTAAATGTTCATTTTCTAATTAGTAATCTAGTGAGGAAGTAGGTGTACGTCAACACGCAGATGCAAATGCATTTTTATTAAGAACCGAGTCTGGACCCATTTTCCTTGGGCCTTCGTAGGTAACTCGTGGGTGCTCGTAAGTAACTCGTAGGTACTCGAGGAACAAACGATCTGCTAGCCTCCCTAACCGACATTACGTTTCGAACGGCTTTCATGGAAATAAGTGAGTTTTTCCGTAGGGTATCTGTGTATTAGTCTCGGCATTTTGCTACAAATAAGAAAGTAAAATTATGTTAGTGTAGTCAATACCTATTGAATTAATTTAATAAACATATATTTTACTCATATAAGCCTGGGTAAGTGCGTAACAGGCATAAAAAACCACTATTCAAACAATACCTACGTACATTGTAAACTCAACCTTATTTCTCATACACTCAAGGTTAATGGCTGAGTATTGGAAACGCTAAATCCAGTGGCCAGCCGCATAGATCCGTTATTTCAAATGCGGCCGAATACTGGCTTTTACTCTAACTATGAAAAACCCAGTGGTCAGCCGCGGGAGGCTGGACACTGGATTTTTTGGAAAAAAGTGGTACCCAGTAAACAGCCCCCTGAATTTATGAGTTAAATGGTGATATTTTCGTTAAAATACAATGCCAGTTAATAGATAAACTAATAAATAAACCAATTGTGAACAAAAACTAATAGTTATATACTTTTAAAATAGTTTTTCGTACTTCTTAGGAGAACACCAAGTGCAATAAAAAATATGGCGGACATACACTACTGCTCTTGCCGACAAATTTGAACGAGTATTTCTTTTCCCCTCGATCCCTCACCGCGTCTGTCGTGTGATGTAGTGATCAATGAGTAATCAGAGTTTCTATTTAAACACTCGAGATTTGTTAAAACGAATATACCTGATATTTACGACCAATAAACGACTCAAAAGGCTGACCACTGGTCCCCGGCTGGCCACTGGTGCCTTTACCCTATCTTGTGGTACAATTTTAGTGGTCAAATTACAAGTAACTAATATATAATGGAACCTTCAGGTAGAAGAAGAATTCATTATTTTGTGAATTGAACCGAGTCTCGAGGGGCGACAGAAAATAATACAAATTACCGCTCCATTCCTACCTTTTGAGTGTTTTTTTTCTCCAGTGACGCTGCTGCTCATCATCGGTCAGTGGTACTTGGCTATGCCTTCAACCATGATGGTACCAGTCGGTTGCCAGCGCCTCGTTTGTTATTCGGCAGGATGCACCACGGGCAGGTGAAAGTGGCTTGGAGCGAAAAGATGATGCATCCCTAGCCCGTGGTGCATCCTGCTGCTAACAAACGACTCTGGCAACCGACTGGTGGCGATATAACCATCAGGACTGGGCTGTACTAGTAAAGAAAAAGTTTATGTTTAATAGTAGATAATTACTTTCTTTGATGTAAGAGTATTTTTCGATACCAGATCAATGTTATCAAAAGTGATTTCTTTGAACTTTCCCCAGTTATTACTAGGTACGTAGAATTTTGTCCTGAGTTTCAAACTATCTGGCAGATAATCTATTTTATGAATTATTAATAAAACAACTAACTGTTTGACGGAGTTTCGGCACGGAGCGTAGTTTAGTGAAACGCGAAACTTAGATTAAGTTGTGCACTTTCTTATAAGCATTGGACGTGGTTCGAGAATGGTGCTATTGCAGTCCACTGCTGGACATAGGCCTCTCCAGTTATTCGCCACTTAGAACAAACATCTGGAGGATATACCCATAATCGCCATATCGAGAGAGAGACAACTATCAAGATGATAAGGATGACATATGTACGTTCATTTAAACACTTCACTTGACAGAAGCATTTTACAATGCTCGATTAAAATTCTACCATTAACCATTAATTTAAAATATAAAAAAAGCAAATTATACCATTAATTTAAAATATAAAAAAAACAAAAGATTGTTTTTACGTCAACGGAGGCAGATTACGGCTCCCCCTTCACGCGTTCCCGTCAAAAAAACAAAAAAAAACGCACCAACTTGTCCCAAAAGTTATCAAACACTAATCCACATTTATAGCAGGAGATATTCCCCTTCTAACTGATGATACTTTGTTAACATTTTTTGCACAAAAGCTGGATATTTTGTTACCTATTCCGGGGAGTTTTTACACAAAAAGGAGCTATTTACCCAAATGAGGTCTTTGCGTCAATGTAAACTGTTGTGTACATGACTTAATGACGTACTTTTGACTGAAATGACGCTTTGAATACGTATATTTGACGGTAAATCATTATTTTTTTTAGCTGGAAGTGGAAAATGAGGTGCTATTTAGAGATGTGATTTAATTTGTGAATGAGTGTGATTATTTAAATTAGGTATGTGAAGGCCTTTGTCTCTTTATATACGTAGAGTGATTGGAAGATGGGTGCAATGCTTTCAAGCAAAGTATAGACAATTTAGAACCATCAATTGTAATATATGATAAGTAGCCAACTTATCAAAGCTTGGTCAAATTAGCTTCTAAAATAAGGGTAAGGTTATATTAATTCGCACAAAGCTAAAATTCGGCACAAAAGTTTGGGCGAGTAAACAATTTCTAAGAAAGTTCACATCGATCCGATGTGTGCAATAAAATATTCAAGGTCAAATTTTGTGGTTTTTTTTTTGCATTTTTCAGCTCAAAGGTGAATTAAATTTTATCATTCGACTAGCTGAGCCCGCGACTTCGTCCGCGTGGAATAGTTTCATCCCCTATTTTATTCCCTTGAGAGTAGAATTGATCAAAATCCTTTCTTAGCGGATGCCTACGTCATAACATCTACCTGCACGCCAAATTTCAGCCTGATCCGTCCAGTGGTTTGGGCTGTGCGTTGATAGATCACTATGACAGTCAGTCAGTCACCTTTGAATTCGGGATTCGAATGCAGAACGTCTAGATATTAATTGAAGCACAAAAAATAAAACATTCACAGGAAAAAGCTTTCCAAACATATAGTATGTTGCAGCGTACCTACCTAGGCATCTAATTATAACTATAAGACGGTAGTAACATCTTCCGAAGTTGCTTCTTTGCAAAATATACAAAACAACATTAAAGTAACATCGAGCGTACAAAAGAGCTTATTAAAAGTTCGCAACTCGGAAACCTTTGGGAAATAAAATATTATTTAACGAAAACCGGAGTTTTCATACAATTTATAGAAGGGAATCGGTTTTTGTTGTGTGTGTGCTATCGTAGACTCAAAAGTCACACATCATACGCCAAACGCTATCCATTTTTAACCGACTGTCGAAGAAAGGAGGATTATGTATGTATGTATTTTTATAGTAGCTCGACATAATGGCTTCACTACGCCTAATGGAAAGCGAAAGAGAAGCCCAAGTCGCTGTAACAACGGGCAAGTAGCTGATCGGTTACCTGTCAATTGCCACCGCCATGCCAGCCCAACGTTAACCCCCCACGAGGTCCGGAAACCCTACTCACCAGCAGAAACACGACCCGGAGATCATTTCGCTGCGGTATTCTATAGGGTGGAGGTTGGACAGACTTTGACATGCGAGATATCAATCGATTCGTCGTGATTGTGTGAGTTACAGTTACACTAGGTACCTACTCGCCCCCCGGAAGCCGGGGGTAGGGGTATTTGCCCACCCCGGATCAGGAGTGCCGGCCGCTTATCATCTGCGGCTGGCCAGGGCAGGCAAGGATGTGGCCGTATGCTTCGGCGCTACCCGTGTCCCTGCAACTTGCTGCCCACTGGCGATACAGGGGGGTTTAGTGGGTATGCCCTCCCATTTTGGGAGGTGTGAGTCCCACACACCATGCCGCCTCCCCCCGGAGGCGGCATGAAGGTGCCTAATGCATTCCCCTCTAAGAATTAAAAAAAAGGTACCTACTCGCCCTGGCTACCCCTTACAACCAACAGACAGCACTCATAACTATATTTCACAATAAATAACAGATTCAAAAGATTCACCCATACTAAATTGTCGGAATGTACTCAGAATTACCAAAGCTAGCGGAATTATTCAAAGCAAACTTCAAGTCTATGAAGTGCTTTGTAGAATTAACCGCTTACTTACAACAGTAGCTTACAATTAACTATAAACTTGGTAACTCGTACCTCGTGTGTTATGTACGTTAAACGTTGCAAAGGGGAGGGTATCGAATTAGGGGGGTACGCTATAATTAAGGCTTGCCTGTGAATTATTTCCTACAAACTTGTATAGAACGGGAAAATCGCCGGCGGAAAATTTCCGCAAAGAAAAATAATTGGCTTAAATTATAGCGGATTGGATTGGAGTGGGTTATTTCGTTATATTTTACGTGATTTGAGTTGGTATACTGTGGGGATGAAATTACAGGGTAAGTATTGGAAATAAATATCAGACAACGTCACATACATTACTCCGATCCCAAAGTAAGTAGCTTGAGTGCTTGTGTTATGGAAATCGCAATCAACGATGGTCATCATAATCAACAGCTTACACCAGTCCACTGCTGGACATAGTCAACTCCCAATGTTCATAGGCAACTCCCGTCCTGCGCAGATCGTCACTCCACCTGGCCTGAGGGCGTCTTGAACTACGTTTGCTGGGACGCGGTCTCCACTCCAGAACTCTTTAAAGGTCGCTCTCAGCGAGCTTTGTAAAGGGCTATTTATATCTTATTTTGCTCGGCGTCTTTCTGCGGGATCGGATTAGAAATCTAGATCTGTCAGAGAACCCAAGTCGATTTGGTTACTTGTTCGTTGCTTGATTGACTTTGAATTCTCTTTCTATCGAGACGCGAGGGGAACTCACTTTTCTATGATACTTTACCAAGAATCAAACCCGGGACGAACGCTTTGTTCGATGTGAAGTCGAATTACGATTCCGATCGTCTCTGTATCAAATTGGATATTCATTGGAAACCATGCCTTAGAGGTTGAACTGGCGGACATGTCCCGACAGGGAGTCTAACCAGGAACCTTCTGATCGTGTATATCATGTGAAGTCTAGTTGTAAAGGCGATTATACTTCTTACTTTGTATCAATAAAATCAAATACATATAATCTCTGCAGATTTGAACTCACGACCTGTCGCATCAAACACAACTTCTAACCAAATCAGCCACAATCGCTTAAGTAGACACGGCCGAAAAATGTAATCACTTTCTGCGAAATATGGCGGGGAGACAAGGCTCATTTTTTTGATGTTCGCCCTTTTCTGCTTATCAGTTTTGATAAGAGACGTATTTTCCGGGGTGAATTTGTGTATGTACTTGCCTTCATAAGTGGTGGAAAATATTGCCTTAAGATTTTTCGCTTGTGGGGAATATTTGTGGCGTATGATTCTTTGAGATTGTCTTACCATTCGGAAGTTTCTTTTGTGAGGTACTTACCTGAAAAAAAGAGAGAAAAATTAGTATATTTTGATAAAAAAAAAACATTACTGTCATACAAAAAGATTTGCTGACCTAATTTCGATCACATTGAAATCTTGTAGCAATTTTTATAAAATGTATTACGGAAAACTTGTTAATTAATATTCCAAAAAAAAGTATAAAATCACCGAAAAATGCAATTTGAAAATAGCTTTTCTGAAAGTAATTTGTGTTATTTTCCAAGCACTTCAAAATCCACTTTCATTTATATAGACTAAAATCTAATCCAATTTGTAAATAGCTACATTAACACTTTTAATCCAAGTAGCAAAAAATCCGTAACTCAGAACCTTCACATACCGCCCACCCATCCAAACATTGACCCTGTTCAAGTGCGCTTAACTTTTAAACCACTAGGTACAAACGGCATCAAAACCTAAGCCACGTCAACACAGGCGGTTTGCAAAAAGCCGCATGCACGGTACAATGGGAAAACTAAAAACTAAGACCGACTAAAAACTAAAAAACTAATTACAACACCCCGCGGCCCGTTTAGCCGGTGAAAGAGGAGACCTGGCCCGTTTGACTCGGCTCCCCGGACGACTAATTTGTCCCCGACAATTTATGTCGCAGTTTGTGCCCATAAACGCTCACGACACGACTTTATTGTGCGATTTTAATAACAATAAAAGTTTATTTTTAAACTGGTATTCTCGATGTATGGCATAAAGCTGCCAAGCTAAAGTGGGATTGGGCAGGCTATGTATGAGCTAGGATCGTCTCTCAATTTGTGCCAGAAGATGGCTACCGCCGATGGGCAAGACCCAAAAAATGATGGCGGAACAATCTAGTTTATCAATTATAGGATTGGCAGGCTCTGGATTTCGATATCGGAAATCAAAGGACATTAATTTAAGAAAAAAAGTTTTTTTGTTATTGCACGTGAATGTGACTGCCTCGTTGGGTCCAGTTATAGCAAAAGTGCCGCCTAAGGTTTCATGCCCAGTTCTGATTGCTTGTCATAAAATACTTACTGGACAACAGTGTGGCTGTATATGTACATACTTGTACACATATACAGATACAGTGTTAAAATTTAGACGGTCTAAGGCGGGTAAGCGATCTCTTCCAGACAACCTACAGGTAGAGGAAGTGTATTCTGAAGAGAGGGGCAAACACTTGGATAGGAACCGTATAACATGTTAATTTTCCTAGTGAATTTGCGCAATAACTTGAGTTTTCTTATAACTTATTCATATTTAGCTTGCATCCTCTGTATTCATGAGGATAAGTACACATTAAAACATATAAGGTACGTTAATACCAGAGTTCCAAAAGCATTTTATTCAAGACACAGCATATAAAACCTGCAGCGTTTATTTTACACTATCCTGTAAACCCTGGCACACTCCCATACGTCTAAAACAAAAGATATTTACACGTTTTTTAGACAAACTATATATCTTCTTTGATGTGTTCCCGATAAAAATCGCTCCGCATCAAACTATGGAAACGCTCTCTCGTTCAAACGCAATGCACTAGTTCTGCGGTTCTCAAACTTTTCACCAATCCGACCAGCTCGGTTCGATTCATTTTAAATTCCGATAATCGGTTTTTAAACTAAAGTTTTCTATTGTGATTTGATTAGACTTCAGAAAGTGACTGAGTAAACTCATGTATTCATTATTATTGATGCTTTTTCTACTTTGTGACTTTTCTACAGTAACGATAGAAGAGATCGCTCATAGTGATAAGACAGTCTATAAAGCAAAACAGATATTATTGTACCTATCGTTTTTAAGTCAATAGTATGGTGTGCGAAAAAGTATTGCACATAGAAATCTATAGTTATTAGTATAACAGTCGGACGTAGAACCTAAAATGGGAACCTCTTCATGTTCGAATCTCGGGCGAAAAAAAATTTGTTTAACTGCTTTATGTTACAGTTCACAATCTTGCAAGATAGATTATAATCTGATATTACTTACGGTGACATAATTATACGGAACATAGGGAAGCTTTTACTAAACTTTCGATTTATCACAGAACGACCATTCATTACACAAGCGCCCCCTACTGGTCGTTGCCCACTTTGACAACACCCACACTGGCGCTATACGTCACGGTGGCCACCGACGTTAACTAATGGTTATAACGATGCCAAAACGACGTTTAACGATAACGATATTATCGTTATTTCTCGCACCGTTAACCAAGCAAAGGGCATAGCGCACGGTTTAAAACAGTAATTGTTTTTGATAGTTGTTAATTTAATGGACAACGCGTATTGTACATCATCATCAGAGTATCGTAGTCCACTGCTGGATATAGGCGTCTCGAGTTGTTTGCCACTTTAGGTAAACATCTGGAGTTCTGGAGACTTTACCCATAATCCCAACACTGGGCTGGAATGGCGTGCTATTTAGCTACGCCTTCAATAATGATGGTTATACCGCCACCAGTCGGTTGTCAGAGCCCGTTTGTTATACGGCAGGATGCACTACGGGCAAGAGAGGGTGGCTTGAAGTGAAAAAACAATAATAGGTTCCTTACATTTTACACGATAAAAGTATATAACTATGTTCTCCACTGCTGGATATAAACCTCTCCAATTGATTCCCACTTTTCTCGATCCTGGGCTTCTCGCATCCAGCACTTGCGAGCCATCTAGCGCAAATCGTCGCTCCACCTGGCCTGAGGGCGCGCTACACTACGTTTGCCGAGACGCGGTCTCCACTCCAGAACTCGTTTACTCCAACGGTTATCGGTTCTGCGGCTGATATGACCAGCCCACTGCCACTTCAGCTTACTAATTGGGTGAACTATGTCGGTGACTTTGATTCTCTGTCGGATCACATCATTTCAGATCCGATCCCGCGGGGAGACGCCAAGCATAGCCCTTTCCATAGCTCATGGTTTCATCATCAGCCTATTACAGTCCACTGCTGGACATAGGCCTCTCCAGTTGTTCGCCACGCTGGGCAGGCGGTGACGCTGCTGCCCGTCACCGGTCTTTAGTATTTAGCTACGCCTTCAATTGTGATGGTTATACCGCCAACAGTCGGTTGCCAGCGCCTCGTTTGTTATTCGGCAGGATGCACCACGGGCAGGTGAGGTTGGCTTGGAGCGAAAAGATGATAGGCCGCTCCCTTACATCCCATAGCTCATGGTTTAAAAACAGTAATTGTTCTTGATAATAGTTAATTTAATGGACAACGAGTAATGTAGATACAGAGTGCTTACACGGCAGAACGAGTGGGTAATTTTGTGTGAAATTGTGAGTAATTACGTGTGCAGATGTGTTCATTAACGTAATTTAACTACGAAATGGGATCCTTTGAACGGGCGTGAGCGTCTCGCGAAGCGTGGCAACTGATAGGAAACTTATTTTGCCAGTTGATAAACCGCTTTTGTTGTTAGGATACGGGAGTTAACCTCGTTTTTGAAGGGCCCTAAAAAGCTATAAGTATTAGATTTAAAAAAATCCGTTCCGCCGTGATATAACCGATAAAAAAGACAGAGGAACGCAATATCCCTGCTAGTCCATTCATTATATCCAACCGATCTTACCCATGAATAATCAGTTCTTGGATTTTTTTTCGTAGGTCCTTAAATGGAGTGTGAATTCTTGAATAACTTGGCAATTTTTGATTTTACAGTAAAACCATGAGAACAAAAATAGTAGGAAATTTGATTCTCTACAATTTGGTCTTCGAATTTTTTTTTCTAGATTTTTCTCTTTTTTTGAACATTAAATTTGAAAGAAAGATGATGAAAATATTTTGAATTTGTCGCTAGCTTGTAATTAAATACCATACACGATGCATTGATTACACGATAAAAGTATCTAACTACGCTACAAAGTAAACTAACGGGACAAATAAAAATATTCTCCTAACGCAAACACGCCAATGTTTGAACAAGCCTTTTTATGTTTGGTCAAATATTTGTTCCAACAGCGACGGGGAAGAGACTTGGCACATTCTCAGCATTTTTTTTTGCTGTCGTTGCAATTGTTTTGTTGTTCCGTTGGCATCGGCCAGTCTGGGAATTGTCTAGTTTTTTCCGAAGTTGGAAGGTTTAAGAAGATTTTACTGGTAGTATAAGTTAATAAGTTTTTTTTTATTGTTACAAAGCCTATTGCCTTCTGTTAGTCTGATGGAAAACGGAAGTCTCTTTGGCAACCAAATGGAACGTTTTTTTTTAAAGCTGGACCAGGTCCCGAAACTTACGCGATCTCCGGTGATAACAATGATGGTTGAGGGTATGTCCCAAAAACCCAGAGTCAAGAGAAGATAATTTTGAAAAAGACATTCAGACAAATATCAGACAACATCACATACACTGCGCCGATCCCAAAGTAAGTAGCTTAAGCACTTGTGTTATGGGTATCAGAACAACGAAGGTACCACAAATAAATACTTAAATACAAATATAAACACCCAGACACGGAACAAACACAAAGTGTATATCACACGAATGTTTGTCCCGGGTGGGAATCGAACCCACGACCCTTGGCTCAGAAGGCAGGGGTCACTACCAATTGAGCCACCGAGCCAGTCAAATTATCTGAAATGACTCGATTCTGAATCTTAGAACAAATTACTGACTAGTTTCTGTAGTGTATGTTCCCTGAGGTAAGAAGGGTTGTGTTCTGGAGATAAGTGAAAGAAGCTTGTGCGTAGGTACTGGATAGCGGTTTATTCCGGACTGAGGTGCCAATTACAATGTTGTTCTACCCTTACTAACTACTTATATTAATGGTAGGTTACCTATAATACAGTTTTAAACTAAGGTCTTCCTTGTATTTCGTTTATGAAACTCAATAAAAAGCTCTTCTACATTGACTCAACTGGGAATCAAACCCAAAACCATTAGAAACATCGATAAGCGAACGCTTTACACAATGCCACCGATCGTCAATTATTTCCCAAACGCTCGTGTTGAGACCGTTAAATCTCAAATCGATTGAAATGGCATCGATTCTTGTTTCTTAGGCGTATCGAATCGATTTAACATCGACAACTCGTGCCAATGGTGCCATTAATACGTAATGGCATCGAGATTTCTTCATCTTTAGTGTTTTATGTAATACATCATTTTATAAATCTTTTTCACACTACCCGAATGACATGAAGATGATCGTAAAGACCTAAAGATTTCCAGCTATATTTTAAGCAATTCAGGTACAATGTACAAAACTGCTACCCATTTACAAATCCCAAGATCGATATACATATAACAATGGAATTCTCTGCCTGCTCATGTGTTTCCGACTTCTTATAGCATGGGATCCTTTAAACGAAGCGTGAAGAAGCATCTTGTAGGCCGGCATGGCTGTGGTGGCTGACTGGAAACTGAGGTTTCCCGCCCGCGGCCAGAGCGACTTGGGCTTCCTTTTCAGCTTTCCATCAGGCGAGAGGAAGCCACTATGCCGAGCCAATATAAAAAAAAAAACATCATCATCATCATCTACCTATTGCAGTCCACTGCTGGACACAGGCCTCTTTAGTTGTTCGCCTTTGGGGAAACACCTGGAGACTTTACCCCATAATCGCAACCCTGGACAGGCGGGTTGGCGATCGCAGGGTGTAGCTCCTCGCTCCGACGACGCTACTGCCCATCGTCTATAGTATTTAGCTATGCTATATAACCGCATCCTACTGAATAACTGACGAGGCTCTGGCAACCGACTAGTGGCGGTATAATCATCACGATTGAAGGCGTAGCTTATTACCACAGGCCGACGGCGGGCAGCAGCGTCACCGGAGTTAGCAGATACATCCAGCGATCGCCAACTCGCCTGCCCAGTGTGGCGATTGTGGAAAAAGCCTAAACCTGGAGGCTTTGCCCAAAGTGGCGAAAAGCTGGAGAGGCCTGTGTCCAGCAGTGGACTGCAATAGGCTGGTGATGATGATGATCGGAAAGAACTAAAGATTTCCAGCTATATTTTAAGCAATCCAGGTACAAAACTGCTACCCATTTACAAATCCCGAGATCGATACACACGCCAAAACAAAGTCAGCCCAATCAAAGACCCGACGCGCCAAAAATTCATCTTCCTTCATATTCAGCCGAAAGAAAATTGGCTGTAGTGCAGAGAGGAGCGTTGAAATTCAGGTGCCAGCATTTCAAATGGTCGTGCGGTGGATTTTTGAGGCTCGAAATTCACGTACCGTCTACAGAAGACTCTTTTAGGTAACGACGCGTTCTAAGATGCAATTTTGCGTCGGAATTTTCAGCAAGAAAGGTGGCGGGCGGTGGAGGTGTCTGAAATTTTTGGTGGTGAAGTTAATAAGGCATCTTTGTGTCTGTTTTGATGTAGCGGGTTTAATAATCGCTGCCTCAATAGGCTATTATGGTTAAAAATTGTAATTAGTCCGTCTTGTAGCTTATTCAAAAATAAAAGACACGTATTTTTCCTGTTTTCATAATAGCCTATTGCTACTTAGTAATCATCACCTAAATATATAAAACTCAAAGGTGACTGACTGACTGACATAGTGATCTATCAACAGCTCAAACCATTAGACGGATCGGGCTGAAATTTGACATGCAGGTAGATGTTATGACGTAGGGATCCTTAAAGGGGCTCAAAAAGGATTTTGATTAATTCTACCCCAAGGAGAAAAAATAGGGGATGAAACTCTGTTCCGCGGACGAAGTCGCGGGCACAGCTAGTTTCTTACATAAACAAGACAGACTATTTTCACAATGATGACGATGATACAAATAAAAATCATTGCCCCTTCCAGCCAGAATAGCACACTTCCTCTACCTGAAGGTTGTCTGAAAGAGATCGCTTATTAGCGCCTAGCTGTGCCCGCGACTTCGTCCGCGTGGAATAGAGTTTCATCCCCTGGGGATAGAATTCATCGAAATCCTTTCTTAGCGGATGCCTAAGTCTTAACATTGATTACCTTCGTAAAGTTAGTGTACTTAGGGTCTTCTATCGTTTGTATTTTGGAGAGTCTGCTACGGAATAACGGAGACTCTAATTTGTGGCGCAGGTTCCAAAAACTAGCCCTTGAATCCTTTTAAATCTACATAATTGACATTATAAGTACTAAAATATTCATCAAGTACAAATATAAATAACTTTGAATGATTCAAAAAGTTAGTTTGAGTAAGCATTTATCTTAACTAATATAATAAAGCTGAAGAGTTTGTTTGTTTGTTTGAACGCGCTAATCTCAGGAACTGCTGGTCCGAATTGAAAAAAATCTTTTTGTGTTGAATAGACCATTTATCGAGGAAGGCTTTAGGCTGTATAACATCACGCTGCAACTATTAGGAGCGAAGAAATAATGGAAAATGTAAAAAAAAAACGGCGAAAATATAAGTATTCCACGCGGACGAAGTCGCGAGCACAGCTAGTCTAGAATAACCGACAAGAAACTCTGCAAACACGAATCCGATCAACATTGTTCTACTTATATTACGAATACGTTTCCACCGAATTCCTTCTCCCTTGTATTTCTATATCCCAAACAATTATATTAGACACTACATTTTCCCTTACGGAACTGCGAACATTCCATAACATGAAAAATGCAATTCCTACATAGAACTTTCAACAGAACTAGATAAAAAAAAAGATAACAGAAAAGAGTCCTTTATTGTCGACGGTACAGCGAACTGTGCTAGCAACCCAGGCGTTACTTTTAATCTCGAATATTGCTATGCGACATTTTGAAATCTACCCCATATCTGTCCCTTTCTCGCCCATCTAAACTTATATCGCCGTCTCTTTCTACGGGTATACACTGGAGAAAATGCAGAGTAGTGTAATAATAACGTAATTAGAGGAGAATCGTTTTACTAGATAATTATTTTGGTTTATTATGTCTACTGCTGCTAACGGCTGAAAGTTAAAAGGAAATTTCTGAAATTTCTTAGGAATATTCGATATGTTTTCTTGCATTATTTTTACACTATAAGGTTTAAGTTGATATGTGATTCGTTGTCAATAAAACCTACTGCGGTCACCAACCCGCCTGCCAAGACGCCTTTGTTTTTTTTTTATAGTAGCTCGACATAATGGCTTCCCTACGTCTGATGGAAAGCGAAAGAGAAGCCCAAGTCGCCGTGACAACAGGCAAGTAACTGGTCAGTTACCTGTCAGTTGCCACCGCCATGCCGGCCCAACCCAAACCCCCCACAAGCTCCGGAAACCCCACTTACCGACAGGAACATGACCCGGAGTTGGCTTTGTTCTGTTCAGCAGTGAAAGATTGTAGACTGATGATGACATAAATGTAGAACCCAGGTCCTTAGGCGGGACCTTAAGGACCCGGATTCGAATCTTGGGTCGGGCCAAAAAGTACTCAGTAGGAAAAATTGGGAATGTCACATTTTTGAATAGTTTGCTTAACAGATGCGGTAAAGCTACTAAGCTTATGTTCATACCGATCCATTATATTATATACTAGCTGTGCTCGCGACTTCGTCCGCGTGGAATAGTTATTTTTTCCCCGTTTTTTTTTTACATTTTCCATTATTTCTTCGCTCCTAATAGTCGCAGCGTGATGTTATATAGCCTAAAGCCTTCCTCGATAAATGGTCTGTCGGAGACTGTAGCGGACTGTAGATGCTGGTTTGTGTATTGAAAGGCTGGCGTTGAAGATATATTGATTTTATTGCGAAAGAGCTCCAAAAATGCGTATTGCTAGACCGGAGGTCAGACCGGAAGAGCAAGTTGACATAACATTTCTTTTTTATAATAAAAAATAAGTTTAATGTCTTGGACATATTGCGAGCCTCAAAAAACAAAACAATACATAAATTAAGGCTACACAACTAATAAATCTAGTTCAATGAGTAAATTAATTAGAACATCGAAAAGTTGAATAACAATATGCACAAACGAAACATTTTATAGGGTACTAGTTAAAAAAGAATCGAATATTCTATAAACTAGCCGATATCATTTTTGAATTAATAAAAATGAGCTTATTTATACATTTTTGCATATGAAACATAAATCCATTATATTATATACTAGCTGTGCTCGCGACTTCGTCCGCGTGGAATAGTTATTTTTTCCCCGTTTTTTTTTTACATTTTCCATTATTTCTTCGCTCCTAATAGTCGCAGCGTGATGTTATATAGCCTAAAGCCTTCCTCGATAAATGGTCTGTCGGAGACTGTAGCGGACTGTAGATGCTGGTTTGTGTATTGAAAGGCTGGCGTTGAAGATATATTGATTTTATTGCGAAAGAGCTCCAAAAATGCGTATTGCTAGACCGGAGGTCAGACCGGAAGAGCAAGTTGACATAACATTTCTTTTTTATAATAAAAAATAAGTTTAATGTCTTGGACATATTGCGAGCCTCAAAAAACAAAACAATACATAAATTAAGGCTACACAACTAATAAATCTAGTTCAATGAGTAAATTAATTAGAACATCGAAAAGTTGAATAACAATATGCACAAACGAAACATTTTATAGGGTACTAGTTAAAAAAGAATCGAATATTCTATAAACTAGCCGATATCATTTTTGAATTAATAAAAATGAGCTTATTTATACATTTTTGCATATGAAACATAAATAAGGTTATCACTATAAGTAACATTAAATTGAAATGATATGTAGTAACTAAGTAGGTACACATTTAGTTAGATTAAAAATCAAAGAGTCATGTTACTTGTAACATTACATAGCGTTACAAATAAAGCTAGTTACTTAAAGTTAAAAATCATTAGGTAGTATGTAAGGTAAGATAAAACTAGGTACATAAAAAATGTAACTTAAATATACCTAAGACACTGTTTAGACATAAAGCCTTGGTGAGCAGGTATGTAAAATAACTAAATTTAGATGTAAGTAAAATACAAATTTTTGGACACAAATCGAGTGACCATTCGCGGTACGCACCTCTACTGCACTTACCGTCATTACCGGGAAAGACTTTTATGACACGAGGCATAGGCCATTCCAAAGGAGCAGTGTTATCGTTGCTGAATATTACCAAACTGTCAACAGTAACATTTGGAGTTATCGAACGCCATTTAGGCCTATTTTGTAATAGATCTAATTAAATTATGCTTACTTCAGTGCTTCCACAAATGCTGCTTCATAGTCACGGTTATAGACCAAAACGTTAACAGATTTGTCGGAGTGTCGCTGACGTCACGCTATGGATAGGCGGTTAAGGAGCGCTAGTGGTCGCTAAGGCACATACCATATTCAATTTATTACCCCTTAATTCGGGTAGTTGAGTTACAAAGTGAGACTTTCTTGAAAAGAATATTGTTTATCAAATAAAAATAATGGACCATGCCATCCAGAGTCATGGTTCTCAATCTCGTAAGGCTCAAGACCTCTACTAAGGCAATCTGAAGGAATAATTATCTAATTTAACTCTGTTGGCAACATACATATTTAACTTGAGGACATCAGTTCTCTGCCATGCTAAGACAATTTTGGAATATGAGAAAAGGTAAATGTCATTGATATTTATTTTGTACCACAGGGCTATGAAGTAAAATATCATTTAGTGATATCCTTTTGTTAGTGAGCATTGAACCATCAAAATCTAATCATCTAATTACTGCATGGTGAGGGATTAAATAGACTGAATCCTTAGACCAATCATAACTATTGATGTCACGATATTCACTATGAGATGATTCTACATACTGATCTATAAACTTTTTATATTCAGTGAAAAGAGTTTTATTTTTCTGTAATTTCTTTTCCAAATTGAGCAATCTCTTATATGCTAAGTGAAATGAATCCCCTAGTACTGAATTTACTTGACCTAGTGGGACTTTAATAGGCATTTTGACTGAATACTTGTTGTTCTCAAGTTTAGTGGTTTCCTGAAAGATATTTTCGCAATAATCATGTTCGGGCAATTTCTCGGGAAATATTTCAGGAACCTTCTCAGTATCCCACAAAGGACTCAATTGATTACTAGTAGAATTATCACATTCTCTACAAAATAATGATACTACCTTTTTATTGCTCCTAGTAGAGTCAGCAACAACATGACTGCGACCGGCAACAACATGACCGAAGGCTGTGTGCACTATGTAAGGTTGATCAGGAGATGTTGATGCAGCAGGAACTCGCTCGTTGATGCTGGCATCTCCTCCTTCAGGCAGATGAAGCAGGACCTGGAAAAATATGTCAGCTCCAAGCAAAATGTGCACATCACCTGGCATGCTAAAAGATTCATCGGCAAGCTTGCAGTCAGCAGGGAATGCAATTTTAGATGTATCAATTTTATTTTGAGGTAATCTAGTTGTTATAGTATCAACAATATGACAATTTACATTTGTCTTGAATGGATAAACAATGGAATGCACATCAATATTTATGCATTTCTCTATGAACTGTTCCTTGTTAGATATGCCTGATATATATGTATTAGACTTCTGCGGAGATCTTTGCAATAGATCCACAATCTTTTGTGTCACAAATGATGCTTGTGACCCGCTGTCTAGTAGAGCTCTTGCATAGACTGTGGCACCTGACTGAGCTATAAGCTTTACTCGTGCAGTAGGTACCAAAACAGAGCTTTGGATAGAGGCTGACAAGGACACAGAGGGAGATTTTTCTACAAGTTTAGACTCCTCGTAGTGGAGTAATGTATTGTGCTTGTTACTATTACAAGTGGCACATCGAAAAGGACATTTACGTTTTCGCTTAGTATGTCGATTCAAACAAATAAAGCATAAGTTTTTTGTTGATGCAAACTCTAAGCGGCTCTTCACGGGTGCAAGTTTGAAGCTAGGGCATTTGTATAATCTGTGTGCATACTTACAGTAAGGGCATGATGATGGTGATTCTGATGTAGGAGTGACAGCTACTGTGTGGCTTGCTAAACGCGGTGGCTGAGGTTTCCGGCAACCAGCTTCAGTATTCTCAAAGGAGAGTGCACGACGTTCCAGGAATTCTAAAAATTCATTCACTGTGGGTTTGGTCTTGCTATCCCTCTCCATTTGATAGGCACGGTGTGTCTGGATATCTAACTTCCTGAACAAAATGCAAAGAACTAAGGAGTCCCAGCTGTCAATAGGCTCACCTAAATTTTTGAGAGCTGCCAAATGTTGCCTAACATCTGAAATAAATGCATGCAGGGTTGTTACATTTGATCTAAAAATAGTAGGCAAGTCGAGTAAGATATAGATATGATCTTGTATTATTTTATTTTTGTTGTCATATCTATTTTTGAGTAATTTAAGTGCTTCATCATAACTTTCCTCTTGTAGTGGCAAATTATTAATAATTAACTGTGGTTCACCACTAAGGAAGCTCTTTAGGTAATACAACTTTTGAACCGGTGACAATGAAGAGTTATTGTGGATCATGGCAGTAAACATGCTAATAAATGCATAGTATTCCGTGTACTCACCATTGAAAGTTGGTATTACTACGTTTGGCAACTTGACAGAGCTAGTATTATGATTAACACAACACTCCTTGGAAGGGATTTTTACGCTTTTATGATTGATGACTGCGTCCAGGCTACCCAGAAGCTGGATATATGTGTCCTCTATAAGGCCTGGGTCTTCGGTGTCATCAGAGTTCATGGAAGCTATGCGTATGCAAAACTCCTCATATTGTTGAAACAACTCGACCAAACGCATCCTCTTTGCCTTTATTATTTCAATTTCACAGGCTAGGGATGCTTCTCTGTTAAAATTATTATTAAGTCGGGTTATCGAGGCTTTTATGTAGCCTCGACCTGCCACCAAGGCTTTAAGATCTGACATTATAACAATTTGCGTAACACACTACGTAAGTACAAATTATTAGTTACAAAGATATAAAACTGTAACACTGTATAAACTTTTACACACAGAGATTAACAAACATTCTTTCAACGAAAATCCAAACTTGTTGACGTTAGCCGCGCGGGAAGCGGGGGACGAGACAAAAACGCGTAGATGGCAGCAGGGCGACGCGACGTCCAATAACAAGCGGGCTTGAGGCGATAGCGGCAAAAATGCGTTCCTTTTCAATCCTTCAATAAATGTGCACACTGCTTGGCGGGATATTTTGTCCGTCTTGAAAATAAATGCTTGGTTGTCGAATCCTTGCGGTTATGATTTTCGTACAATCAGTGTAAATTGATGCTGATTGTAAAATTATATTGCGAAAATTTTCATACCAGGAATTGCAGCACAAAATGGCGACCCCAAGCGCGCGTCTGTTTGAATTTTCTAATTGAATTGCAATAAATCTTCACCTTCTAATAATTTCACGGTTCGATAGGACCATGTCGGAGACTGTAGCGGACTGTAGATGCTGGTTTGTGTATTGAAAGGCTGGCGTTGAAGATATATTGATTTTATTGCGAAAGAGCTCCAAAAATGCGTATTGCTAGACCGGAGGTCAGACCGGAAGAGCAAGTTGACATAACATTTCTTTTTTATAATAAAAAATAAGTTTAATGTCTTGGACATGGTCTATTCAACACAAAAAGAATTTCTCAATTCGGACCAGTAGTTTCTGAGATTAGCGCGTTCAAACAAACAAACAAACTCTTCAGCTTTATAATATTAGTTAAGATTGTTTGTTTTTGAAATAACTTAATAAAAAAAAGATAAAGGAATCTTGGTAATTAAGAAGCGCTAAAAAAACTTTTAACAAACAACGATCATTTGATCAGACCCCATCTGGTATATCGCTATAAATTATCCAAAAAAACTTCCCCCTAATTACCAATTAAAAGTGGTTTCGCCCCGTAAATATCATTACGAAAAACAATTAACCACTCCTATTGTCAAAAACTAGAACTCTATAACCGTAAAGTTGAGCCCGCACCGGTATTAATTAAAATTGATTGATTGAAATTTGAAAATTCTAGTTAAACCCCAATGTTTGGAGTTGGTCAGTGTTTAAACAATAATAAATCACGTATAACTGTAATAAAACTCTGCGGGGTCGTTATGGCGGTATTTTGAGGTTATAACGTTATTTTGTGGCGCAATTTTCATATAAATACTTGTGTAATCCAGTGTTATCATGTGGTTTCCGGATTTGGAATAGGATCTTGTGGATGTTTGAATAGGAATGTTGATCACCCCTTGTGTCAAATATTGTATTAATGTATGATGTCAAAAGTATGATATGTACGAAGAGAAGTAGGGCATAGCGAATCTTCGCTCGAATTGAGGCGCCCGTCCGGGGAAGGACCTCAACCCTACAGAATACCGCAGTCAAAAGACCTCTGGGTCGTGTTTCTGCCGGTGAGTAGGGTTTCCAGAGCTCGTGGGGGGTTAGGTTTGGGCCGGCATGGCGGTGGCAACTGACAGGTAACTTGACCAGTTACTTGCCCGTTGTTACAGCGACTTGGGCTCTCGCTTTCCATCAAGCGTAGGCAAGCCATTACGTCGAGACAATATAAAAAAAATTACAATTTATGTCCAGCAGTGGACGACTTAGGATACATACCCTGTCATCCCCATAAAAACCCCAAGAATTTAGATACATAAATAACACTCATATGTAACCTTAATTTTACATTATTCCTCTTCTATCTCTCCCAAACATCCCCTCACTTTACCCTTACTTTCATCACCAACCCTCACACATCACACATTCCTATTCATTGCCCCGCCCACCAAAAACCCTGTATGCAAAACATACAATGCCAATTCTAAGCCCTATGAGAACAGGTGGAGCGAAATAAAAAAGGTACATTAATTATTTTTACACTCGCTCAGAGGAAAAAACGAATGGAATAAATGACGGTGAGGTAACTGCGTTTCTCTTTGGAGTTTTTTAGATTTAATTATCTCATACAAATTATAAATAAAGTATGTATGTTTGGTTAAGGTCATTTAAAAACATCAAAAAAAGCTATGGTCTCAATATTAATCCCTGGGGTATATGTTACGGGTAATGTTAGAAGGTGGAATAATCCTAGGTTTATTCCACCTGACGGGCAGCAGCGTCACCGGAGCGAGATGCTACGCCACGCTGGGCAGGCGGTTTGGTGATCGCACCAAACCGCCTGCCCAGCGTGGCGATTATCCTCCAGGTGTTTGCCCTGTGACGAACAACCGGAGAGGCCTATGTCCAGCAGTGGACTGCTTAGGCTGATGATGATGACTTCAAAATAAAAAGAAACAAAAGATATTAGGAGAAACCATTTCCTTTTTTGTAGTCGATTGAAACACATCGGTACGTTCCGGGTTTTAACCACTGCCTCCTACATGAGATCAACAGCCTTAACCACACATAGACCACAAAGCTATTGAGGACAGTATTCCGAATCATCTTCACTGTACTTTCTTTGACTGTGGCTCGGCGTGTGGTAGGGTAATTCGCACATTTGTCAGCCGAGAGGCTGGTTATCTGCCGGGCGTACGGAACCTTATTGTTGGGCATAAATTGTGACGTTACCCTGTTAATGGCTTTTAGGAGATGGATCAGCTGTAGCTAGTAGATATATATCTGTTTATTAACTCGTAGGATATGGTCGAGCGATGACCTAAGGTCTAGGAAGAGAACGTGGCAAGATGTGGAATTGAGAAATCCGAAAGTATCGGTTTCGATTTCAAATCGGGTCAATTTAACATTCGAATTGGTATAATGGCTAGAGTCTTTTTTTTTAAGAGGGGAATGCATTAGGCACCTTCATGCCGTCTCCGGGGGGAGGCGGCATGGTGTGTGGGACTCACACCTCTCAAGAGGGAGGGCATACCCACTAAACCCCCCTGTGTCGCCAGTGGGTAGCAAGTTGCAGGGACACGGGTAGCGCCGAAGCATACGGCCATATCCCTGCCTGCCCTGGCCAGCCGCAGATGATAAGCGGATAATGGCTAGAGTCTGGAAGATCCCCCTAAACCCGGAGAAGAGAGCAAACAAAAATGTTAGGAGCCACTTAGTGTATGAATAGTATTAAAAGCTTTGCTTTGTGCTTTTAAGTTAAGATGACAGCATAGTGACGTCATGACCACAAATCAAGATGGCGTCTAATTCATTACTTTCGTTAATTACGCGCATAATTTAATTATGCATTTATAGCACTTTGGAAAAGTTTGAGGGAGACCTTTGCCCAGCAGTGGGACAACATGGGTTAGAAAAGAAGAAGAAGAAGCACCGATATTAGAAGTAACCATTACCAATGAATATTTAAAGTAACTAATTAATTAAAACTTTGTTTTTTCTAATGTCTTATTAGAAGTATAGAAAGTATTCGAGACATTTTTCAAAACTGAGTGTAATTTATTAATATTTTGGTTTTAATTGCACAAAAGTAATGGCAAAAGGCGGACCTAATGCCGCATAAGTATCTACGAGTCAACCATTGAAATATCCTATTGTAACGGAAAAAAAACAGACGTTATAAAACTTTTATCGAAATCCAATGAAAAGCCACAACATTTAAGTCACAACAAAACTGAATTTGTTAGCGTTTTTCCGTACAAATTTGAAGAAATGAAGTATTAACAAAATTTGAAGAAAACGAAGAACAAATGTTTATGATTCGACGGAGCTGAACAGTCAAAGGGTGTCTTGCCTTTGGCAGTCTGAATAAATGGTCTTCCCTTCTAGTTCTTTGTTATAGATTCCGTGAAAAGTGTAAAGGTTTCTTTAAAAGTTTACAAAGATGTCGAATTTCGGGTCAATTCCGGTTGGAACAAATTAGAACGAAGAAGGATAGAATGTAAGGGAGTTATGTTTGCATTATGAGATTGTATATTTATATGTATATGATAATAAGGCAATACAGGTCATAAAACTTAACGAAAGTAGATTTTCTTCCAACACAGGCACATTTTGCTTAAAGGGAGAAGTCTAAAATAATGTAACCCCAAAACTTGTAATAAATATTTTAGACTTTTTTATACTTTGAAATATGACTATGGGAACAACAATACTGACTACGCCTGTGGCACATTTCATCATCGTCATAGCCGCAGCGACTTGGGCTCATCTTACGCTTTCCATCATGCAAGGACGCTATAAAGTACAATGTATGTTGTATGTCGATTTTTTTAGTAAGTAACATAAAAAAAATCTTCGTGCAATAAAGTACATTTACATCGAAAACGACAAAATCCCTTATTCGTAGTAATTTCGCAATGTCGTTACGGCGAAGCCCGAGGAATATTTCATTGTAACTGTCGTTTTCATTTTGCCCTTGTAAAAGATAACCTATCTTAAATTTGCGTGAGGTGTGTGAATTTTTCGTATTTTCAGGGATCCGTGGGAATCTTATTGGAATAGAAAATCCTTTAACCTTGTTGTAACTTAGTATAAATATGTCAACCCGTGGGTGTCGTAGACGACTAAGGGATTATAGGACACCCCTTCGTTCCCCCGAACGGCGGGATGCATAAAAGCATTTTTCCGGGATAAAAAAGGGATTATTAGCACAGCAGCGTTTACCTGGGTACAAATAAAACGTACTGCGGTCACCAAACCACCTGTCAAGCATGGAGACTAAGGGAAATCGCCCACATGACAAATGTCCTTGTGACAGCATACGTTGATAAAGAAGAAGTCTTTGTCAACCTGTGTTATCCCACAGCTGGGAAAAGGTTTGCCCCAAACTTTTCCATAGTTCTCTATCTCTTGACAGGCTCGGTGGCTCATTTGGTAGTGACCTCTACCCTCTGAGCCAAGGGTCGTGGGTTCGATTCCCGCACAGTACAAACATTTGTGTTCATGAACATGTCTGTTTGTATTGGTCTGGGTGTTTTCTATGTATAATATGTACTTATTTACAAAAAAAATGTATCTAAGTAAGTTTAACAGTTGTCTAGTACCCATAGTACAAGCTTCGGCTTAGTTTGGGGCTAGGTAGCGCTGTGTGGCCCAGCGTGGCATGTCTTGGGTTATTTATTTATTTAAAGTGTGAGCCTGCATATCCTCTATTTGACAGACCAGTCGTCACAGCATCTATTCTTGGGCCTTGCCTTCGGCGATAGCTGTCTTCTGGCACCCATCCATGAAAATTAAGTTTATAATAATATGTACGAAGCAGTATTGTTAAATTTCATAATAATATGTTTTTATTTGTATTCACTGTCTAACTTGTGTATGTTTTGGTGCTATGTACTGTGAAATATCAACCGGCTTACCACAAAAAAGTTAAACATCCGTTGAGCATGCCTTTCGCGTGGAGAATGGCATGCTCAACACATGTTTAACTTTTTTGTTTAAATAAATAAATTAAATAATGATCGTAATTTTACAGACAATATAACCCTAATGTACGGAACCCTCTATGCACAATGAAGGCGCACACTTACACTCTCACGCAGGTATAATAGGCTGAAACATTTTTCTTACAGCTTCAGTCCTCACCGAGTGACATATGTGATAATCAAGCCATAACAGTAACATTATTCCAGAAAGTACCATTTTTTTTATTTGAAAAAAAAAATCCATTTTCCTTTATCTACGCTATTAAGATAACCTTTTTTATTGTTTTTGCTGTTAAAAAAACCATTCGTGGTAAATGAGATTGCAAAATTTTTATAAATGTACATTTGAGATGCTATTTTTTGGAGAAATGTGCAATAATTTTGATAACTATTATTTAGTGCCACAGCTTTGCGAAAAAGAAATAAATAAATAACCCAAGACATGCCACGCTGGGCCACACAGCGCCACCTAGCCACAAACTAAGCCGAAGCTTGTACTATGGGTACTAGACAACTGATAAACTTACCAAAGCCCAAACCGTTGCAACAACGAACGAGTAATCAAATCAATGACTTTTCAGTTGCCACCACCATGCCGGCTTTCGAAAAAGCGAGAGCGAGAAAATAAATAGTGCATGTCATTGTTCAAATACCTTACTACATCATCATCATCAGCCTATTGCAGTCCACTGTTGGACATAGACCTCACCAGTTGTTCGCCACTTAGGGCAAACAACTGGAGGATATACCCATAATCGCTACCCAGGGCAGGCGGATTGGCGAATGCAGGGCGTAGCTACTCGCTCTAATGACGCTGCTGCCCGTCATCGGCCTGTTTATTTAGATACGCCTTCATTTGTGATGGTTATACCGCCACCAGTCGGTTGCCAGTGCCTCGTTTGTTATTCGGCAGGATGTACCACGGACAGGAGAAGTTAACTAGGAGCGAAAAGCTGATAGGACGCCCGCTTAAATCCCCAACGCTTTAATGAATTAACCTAAGAACAAAGGCAGTAAATATCTACATGAGAAAAAATATGCCAACACAACTCCGCTAATACATTTCATTCTGGCTGCAGATCTCTGATGCATTACCATGATTGCATTATGCATTTCTGTTAGGTACACAGCGAACCTCGTAAACTTGCCTTTATCATTTCGCTGTGTTCAACATTGTTCGGTGAAAAATGTTGTCTAACAAATAAAGGAGACGAGCGGAGACAATTGTAGATAGATAAATAGATACCAAGTCTTTATTGCACACCGAAAAATTTACTTATAAATGACAATGCCACACACAGCACAAATGTATTATACCTACAGGATGTAAGGGAGCATCCTATCACCTTTTCGCTCTAAGCCACCTTCACCTGCCCGTGGCACATCCTGCCGAATAACAAACGAGGCGCTGGCATCGACTGGTGGCGGTATAACCATCACAATTGAAGGCGTAGCTAAATAGCACAGGCCGATGACGGGCAGCAGCGTCACCGGATCGAGAAGCTACGCCCTGCGATCCCCAACCCGCCTGACCAGCGTGACAATTATGGGTATATCCTCCAGATGTTTGCCCTAATTGGCGAACAACTGGAGAGGCCTATGTCCAGCAGTAGACTGCAATATGCTGATGATGATGATGATACTCGAAACATGAAACGTATACTGTATTTATACCTGTACAGGAGTATGAAGAATAATTGTACTAAGTTTCGTTAAAATCCGTCAAGTAATTTTTGTTTCTATAACGAACATACAGACAGATATTTCATGTACAGAATTGACCTCTCTACAGATTTATCTTTGTATAAAAAAAAAAAATAAAAAAAAAAAAAAAAAAAAAAAAAACCGCGAGTCTTGCCGCGAGCGAGTGGCTGGCGGCAAGACTTCGCGCGCAAAATATGTTGATTTACTCGAAATATTATGTTGTTTTTTTTTAATTACTAGATTTTTTTACATACATTAGGCCTTATAAAGTACTATATCAAAGTCACTAGCATTCGACATGAGGCAGTGAAGATGTTTTTCGAATCAGCGTCTTTCGCGCCTACGTCATTCGAATCCATAAGCTTTCGAACGAATGAAGCAGTCGAAAAAAATTCGAAACAATGAACTTCGAAACAACGGCGTTCGAAGCTACGTAGGGGACCCGCCAAAGACATATATCTAACGGGGAAGGTATCTTAAACCCGCTATCATCAGACATCTCAACAAATTTACTATGGGCGTTTTGCATGGGAAATGTCGGTTAGAATAATAACAGAATAGAATTACATACAGTCTCCGGTTCTTCTTCTCCTTGGCAGTTACACTCGGTAAATCTTAATAATTTCCGACGCAGAAGTCCAACGATACGCGACAGTTTCTAGGCGTCCATTTTTCAGCTTGACGTTCCCGCACTAACTCAAATGACATCGGCTGTCACGCTCTCTGGTCGCGCCATAGACTCTGTTAAGCGCTGCAAGGAGGCGCTGGCACATCGTCTCTTCTGCATGTGATGCTGGCCACTAATATTACGACATATATCCGTGTGGTTTATATTTATAAGAACAGCTTGCAGGATGACCTCACTCCACCTGATGGTAAGCAGTCGTAAGGTTCAAAAGATAGGTCGACAGGCACAATAGAACAAACCCATCGCGCCTGTCGCCCTCACACTGAAGACCCAGTGAGATGCCGTTTCACGTCCCGCCTAAAGAACCCAGGATTGTAAGAGGAAGGAAACACATGAGCTGGAAGGGCATGACTTAATGGCACGGGGCAAGAACGAGGAACTGAACCTCTTGGTGCGCGCCACCATCGTCTGGATGGTATGCGGATGACAACGTTGTCCAGCACATGTTGTTCAGGAGTGGAAAGGAGAGGATGGAATAACCTTCGAAGCATTCCCCATTGTAAAGACGATAGAGAACACTATGACTGGCAATGTCTCTACGTAGCTGAAGAGGTTCCAGGTACTTGGTCACCTCTTGATCCCCAACAATACGGAGGAAGAAAACACACGAGCTGGAAGGGCATATGGTTCCAGGACTTAGAATAGATCACACAATCTCATCCCGTGGGTGTCGTAGAAGACGACTAAAGGGATATCAGGAAACGGGTAGCAGCGTTTACCTGGATAGAAATAAAACCTACAGCTGTCACCAATACGTCCGCCTGCTAACTGTGACAGATCCCCCAAAACGACAATTTTCATTGGGGGAGACTAATGTGTCCCATAATCGCTACAGCGATCGCAGGGCGTAACTCCTCGCTCCGGTCACGCTGCTACCCGTCATCGGCATGTGGTATTTAGCCTTCAATCGTGATGGTTATACCGCCACCAGTCGGTTGCCGGAGCCTCGTTTGTTATTGAGCAGGATGCACCACGGGCAGGTGAGGGTGCCCTGAAGCGGAAAGATGATTGGGTACTCTTACATCCCCGATCGTGTCGAACTGTCTATCCATAGGATTATAACTAAAGAAACAGAGAGCGGACCTGTGTTTGCGCACATATTTGCACACAATAGTACTTTTTGACTTTAAGGGTCATTTCCTCCGCAATGCGGCAGCAAACCGGAGAAATAAAAAGCTACCAACACATAGCATAGCAACAAATAGGTATACTTATATACACTTAAGTGTAACTTCGCGAGACGTTTAGCTTCTAAGCCGAAACTCCCTCGAGGCGTATTCTATAAATAAATAAAATCCAATCTAGTAGTATCGTGTAAAAGAATGACAATCTAGAGAAACGAGAAAAAGTTGCGGCGAAAAAATAAGGAAAGGTAGTGATGTGTACAGTGGGTGCGAAACTTTGTCGATCAATCAGTTTATCGACATTCTTTGGAGATAAAGAAAAAGATTGAGCAAGGTAGAGCTATGACCAGCAGTGGACTGCGAAGGGCTGATGATGAAACAAAAATACTTATAATAATAATAATATACTTATATAAATAATATTATTGAAGACAAGTTATATGTATCAGAACAACGAAAGTACCACAAATATATACTTAAATAATCTCGTACCTCGCGCAGCGCATCTCGCTGGCAATTCAGCGAGGTAACGCAGCCAGCGTCCTGGGGTCATTGCGACAGGGTCCAATTTTAGCGTCACGGCTGTTCTGGTTACACCGGGTCCCGTGACATCACCCCCATAGGCGCGTGACGGAGGGACCGGTGTTTTTAGTGGGTATCTCCCGCCTACCATACCATATTTCCATCTTTTCGAAGCGGGATGAGTCCCAAATAACCCGCCGCTCCCCCGAGCGGTGGGTATGCCTAAATGCATTTTCAACGGGAAAAAAGGGGTCCAATTTTAGAAGATTTTTATTCACTAAAAATATTAGTTAAGTTTAGGTTTAGTTTTTGTTACATTTTTATGTAAATTCCATTTTATATTTAATTACTAAGAAAATAAACGAATATTATACTTAAATACAAATATAAACACCCAGACAGGGAACAAAAACACGAACACGTTCATCACACGAATGTCCCAGGTGGGGATCGATCCCACGACCCTTGGTTCAGAAAGCAGATAACACTACTAAATGAGCCATCAAGCCAGGCACAATACATTTAATCGACAACGCGGTATTCCCTGATCGCCACGACATGTCCTTCTTTAAGCGTGGTTTAAAGAGAGCTCTTTCCTCACGGTAGGCAGCGGTATGGCTGTGCCCCTGGCATTGCTGATGTTCATGGGCGGCGGTTACTGTTTAACATCAGACAGGCCGCCTGCTCGTCTGCCACTGACGGAAATAAAAAAAAACGAACTATCGACATCGTCACATCACTAGCCGAAACACTCACGATTCGAACACAAATCCCGGGTTTGAAGATACAGCGTCGGTCGGGGCAAAATCAAAACATTTTGCGTTGAAATAAGCCGAAGTTGTACGAGTCTGTCGCGTGGAGACTAAGTTTTATTTGAGACCCTTACCCTCGGTAGCTCTTAGGTTTGGTCTTCGGTTTGTCGGTCGGGGTTTGTTGTTCGGGTTCTTATGTTGACCATTGGGAGTTTGGGCTAGAAAAAATGTAACCGAACTATATGCTTAAGGCTTGATTTCATTCCACACTGACTTCGGTCAGGGAGTCTAAGCATTCAAATATGAACTTTACTACGTTGACTTAAGTATCAAACGCATCATCTATAAGACGGAACAGAGAGCTTAAAAAAGGGCAAAGGGCAGGGCAGTAAAGTCAGAAACTTTTGTTTCTGACTTTTCTAAATTTTTTTGGGATTGGGTGGTCTGGCAAAGGGAAACATCATCTATAGGTACATAGTGAAAAAAGAATCTTAGTTTGAGCTCTGTCTATTGTTTCATTTATTACTAGTTCCTAAATTTCTAAACTAACCGGACTGCAAATCGAACCCGGAACCTTCCAATCTTACTTAGGTCAACAAACCTAGCTTAATTAATAAAAAGAAACCCCAGATCGTTAGTTATAATTATTTTAATTCAGATTATGGTGGAAACATTTATCGTGAAGTACCACCATGACAGTTACAACGGGGTAACCAACGGATCCATGGGAAGGTTCCCACAACACCCATTCACGAGTGTGGGAGACAAGACAATGGCGGTTTGACATTCACGCTATTCGCCATCAAGCTACTTCGTTTGGATAATTGGTTTTGTGGCAAAAAAGATTTGATTTCGCGGCGAGATGAAAGGGTTTCTGGGAAGTATTTTGCGGTGAGGAAGGAAATCATGAAAGGCTGATAAACTTCTTTATCGTAGCTACATGTATGTACTTATAAATTAATAACTCTAAACATGCCACAAACAGGCCACAAACATACCACGCTGGGCCACACAGCGCCATCTAGTCCCAAAATAAACCGAAGGTTGTACTATGGGTACTAGACAACTGATAAACTTACGTAGAACCTTTTTTTAAATAAATACATATTATACATAGTAAACACCCAGACAAATACAAACAGACATTGTATAAACGCAAACGTTTGTACTGTGCGGGAATCGAACCCACGACCCTTGGCACAGAAGGCACAGGTCACTACCAAATGAGCCATCGAGCCTGTCAAATACAAATACACGTTATGTTATACATAGCATAGCACAAATTATCTGTTTGTTTTGGTCTGTGTATACCAGACCGATACAATTCCAGTACTACCCCATTCCAGAGAAATATCGTTTCCCTGGTTTGAGGCGTCTCTTCTACCTATCTACTACAGAAAATAATAAAATGCAAAAAAAAACAAAAGCAAATAAAATTAAAATAAGATATGTCAAGGACTCTGATTACGTCAGAGGATAAACAGAAAGGAAAAAAACCGTGCCTAATCGACTTCACAGAAATTGGATGCTATATCTAGGTTTCAAACCAGACTGGCTCAGTGGCTCAATTGGTCCGATCCCCACACATTACAAACATTTGTGTGCATGAACATGTCTGTTTGTATTGGTCTGGGTGTTTTCTATGTATAATATGTATTTATGTACAAAAAAATGTATCTAAGTTTATCAGTTGTCTAGTACCCATAGTACAAGCTTCGACTTAGTTTGGGGCTAGATGGCGCTGTGTGGCCTAGCGTGGCATGTGTTGGGTTATTTATACCGCCATTTTCCCCACGTCCGCTCAATTTCTTTGATTTCAAATATTCACCAGACGTTTGTCCAGAGCGAGCCTTATTGCTGCAAACATTAACATTCTATGCCCGTTGGTTCCCTTCCAGCTAAAATATTTAGCAAAAACTGTTCCTTCTACTTAGAAATCACGTAGTTTAAGAAAACAATGTCGTGCAAAGAAGTCGGTTCAATCTACTATTATATTGATTTATTTACTTTAATAATGGGATGTAAGGGAGCGACCTATCACCTTTTCCTCCAAGCCAACCTCACCTGCACGTGGTGCATCCTGCCGAATAACAAACGGGGCGCTGGCGACCGACTGGTGGTGGTATAAACATCACAACTGAAGGCGTAGCTAAATACCACAGAATGATGACGGGCAACGGTGTCATCGGAGCAAGAAGATGCGCCCTACGATCGCCAACCCGCCTGCCCAGCGTGGCGATTATGGGTATATCCTCCATATGTTTTCCCTAAGTGGCGAACAACTGGAGAGGCCTATGTGCAGCAGTGGACTGCAATAGGCTGATGATGAAGTAGGTTCAATCTACTATTATATTGATTTATAGATTTACTTAAATAATAATATCATACGTATTATTTACTTTAATTATATAGTGGCGAACATTAGGAGAGGTCTATGTCCAGCAGTGGACTGATGATGATGGTGAATAATATTATGTCATCACCATAAGCCTATGACAGGGTAAGCGAAGTCGCGAACGTCCGCCCTCCAGATGGTCGGATGTCGGATGATATAGGTAGAGTGGCGGAGTCATGTTTCTGCCGGTGAGTAGGGTTTCCGGAGCTCGTGGGGGGTTAGGGTTGGGCCGGCATGGCGGTGGCAACTGACAGGTAACTGACCAGTTACTTTCCCGTTGTCACAGCGACTTGGGCTTCTCTTTCGCTTTCACAGATAGAACACACACAAAGATCCAAAAAATTGTCTACTTTTATATGCACACTCTAGCGAACACTTGTTCTACCCCAATAAATTACCACAATGTACACAAAAGCGACCATCTTCCGATGGTCCGATTTCTTTGCCCGCCAGTGCACCCCAGTGCATACAGTAGCGTGCATTAACGTGTCCGCTAGAGATTTCCCTATAGGATCACTTGACACTCAGACATTGTCACGTAAGGAATGGGAATTACTGAAATATTTTCAGCTTCGTATTCTTGGAAATTCTGTCTTATACCATTGAGTTTAGTGCGGTTTTGGTTAGAAGAAGTTTGTCTTAGTTTGCGAGATTTGTCGGTAGTGCTCCAGTTAATGGCGTCTGTTTGAATGTTCCGCTATTATGTTTTTTATTATTATTAATTTAATTCTATAACTACTAAAGGTCGCTTAGCGAGCTATGGAAAGGGCTATGCTCGGCGTCTCTGCGGGATCGGATCCGAAATGAGGTGATCCGGCAGAGAGCCAAAGTCATCGACATAGCTTACCGGATTAGTAAGCTAAAGTGGCAGTGGGCTGGCCACATCAGCCGCAGAACCGATAACCGTTGGGGTAAGCGAGTTCTGGAGTGGAGACCGCGTCTCGGCAAACGTAGTGTAGGACGCCCTCAGGCAAGGTGGAGTGACGATTTGCGAAGGACGGCTGGCATAAGCTGGATGTGAGAAGCCTAGAATTGATCAAGGTGTGCGTGCACACCCACACTCACACACAAACAATTCTTCAGAACTTAGATCTTAGTCACCATATCACCTTTAGACTCAATGCGGTACTAAAATCCTTTGTTTACGACTAAATCTAGCAAGCAAGAAGTCTAATACCACTGCCATAGATCATAAGTAGTCAAAACGTAACCCTGAGTGACCTACATTATTCGGTTGGCTGCATTCGTAGTTTGCCGACAATAAATCTTCCACTAAAGCCATTGAAATTTAAGTCGCTTCTGATGTGAAGAGAAAATGAATATACTAGTATCTCTGTTTATATATAAAGCACTTAGTCTTTGTAGATAGTAAAATACAGCATGTAAAGAAAGAACTGCCTCGCATGAGACAGTGAAAATGCTTTTCAAATCAGCGTCTTTCGCGATTAAATATTTCGAGTTCATAAGCTTTCAAACCAATGAGACTTTGGAAAAATAATTGGCAACAGTTCTGCGACAGTCTATCGAACAGCTACGACTTGGGAACCTTCAAGAAACGAGCGTATTCATATTTAAAAGGCCGGCAGCGACCCTAAACTCGATTAGAGTTGCGGCGGTTAGGTGTCCATGGGCGGCGTCGACTGCTTACCATCAGGCATACACTTGCTCGTCTGCCGCCTCTCGCATAAAAAAAATCAACGAGGGTAGCAACAGTGGCGTTCGAACCTACGTAGGGGACCCCTGCTAGGCTGGCCATACAGCGCCATCTAGTCTCAATTTCTCAAACTAAACCGAAGTTTCTACTATGAGTACTGCTTTTACTAAAAACTGATAATAAACTTAATGCGGTACATATATATAGCAAACACCCAGACCAATACAAACAGACATGTTCATTCACACATTGACTGGCTGATAGCTCATTTGGTAGTGACCTCTGCCTTGTGAGCCAAGGGTCGTAGGTTCGAACTTTAAATCCGCATTAGTACAAACATTTGTGAGCATAAACAAGACTATTATTGTATTGTTCTGGGTGTTTACTATGTATAGTATGTATTTATTTACAACAAAAAGTATCTAACTAAGTTTATCAGTTGTCTAGTACCCATAGTACAAGCTTCGGCTAAGTTTGTCACTATAATAGCGTTATAGCCCAGCATAGCACGTCTTGGTTGACTTTTTTACTCTATACGGCTCTAAGAGTTACAGATAAACAAGCAAGCACGATCGTATCGCTCAAAACCAACATATATAAACTAGCTAAAGACATATTCCAGACGAAACAATACCGTAAGACAGCAACTAGAAATACGTGAATACGTACGCCAGGGAATTCACCCTATGTATGCTACCCGTATCTTTGCAGACATTAATCTTCCTCATTTTGATGCAATGAGATATATGGCTTGTATTGGTGCGAACAAGGTTGTATATTAAATTCTGCGGGGTACTACAGGGGACCGTTGTTGGACCCTAATCTTTGAATATGTGCGCGATTGTATAACGGAGTTTAGTTCAATTTAAATTGTGGGCGAGAAATGTTTTGAGTTATGATGGTAGACAAGATGTCGGACAAGGAATGTGTGCTTTCAAATTTTGATTTGTAGCAACATTGTTTTATAATAATACTAGCTGTGCTCGCGACTTCGTCCGCGTGGAATAGTTATTTTTTCCCCGTTTTTTTTTTTTACATTTTCCATTATTTCTTCGGTCCTAATACTTGCAGCGTGATGTTATATAGCCTAAAGCCTTCCTCAATAAATGGTCTATTCAACACAAAAAGAATTTTTCAATTCGGACCAGTAGGTCCTGAGATTAGCGCGTTCAAACAAACAAACTCTTCAGCTTTATAATATTAGTTTAGATTAGGTATACATAACCCTTATAAACCTTCTTCTTGAATTCGTTGCGTAGTTTTAAAGATATAAGCATACATAGGGACAGACAGACAACAAAAGCGTGTTTGTTTTATACTATGTAGTGATGTCCTAATAATTATGTATCCTCTAAACTTTGTATCCAAAAAAAATATTTTCTTTTTTAATTGGTTTAATGAGTCTGAGTTTTTTCAACTACCTACGAACTTAAGAAATATAAATTAAAACATTTTTTAAATAAAATCACTTTAAGGCCAACTCGTCTTTGCCTTTCAGGGGTGTAAACCCTACCCCCAGCTCAGAAGCTACAATCCAAAGAAGTCTCTAAGTTGACTTTTAGGATATCTACAGGATTTGTATTCTTTATCCGCCTCTGTATCCGGTAGGATATAAAAAAGAATTTGATAACTATTTTAAAGTCACTACTTAATTGAACTCTAACTTTGACTTATCTGTCAATGAATGACCAAAATGTGGTTTTAGAAAACTAAATATAGCAAAATACCAGCAGAGACAAACAAAGAACAATATCATTAACAGTCAATATTAATGCCTTATTAAGATTCCACATCAAACGTAGCAAGATCTAATCCACATTAATTGGATGAAATAATAACTATCCAATTAACGAACTAATATTACAATACGGGAATATGTCACTGCGATTAGAGCGAAAATTAATTATTAAATTTCGGGAGTACTGCAAGGGATTCACTTCGGCCCGTCGTCTCTAAAGTTATATGGAGTTGCGTAATCTCCTAGAGGATTTTAGAGCGATTCAATAATTTTATAGGTCAATACGGATTTATACGCTCATGAAACTGATATAGGGACGAGATAATGCGTTAATCGATATTGTAGTGTAGCCTTAATAGTTTAATCGCGAGAAAGTTCCGTTGCAGAATGTACGGAACTTTGTTGCATTGAACCTTGGATAAAAAAAAGTTTCAACACACTTTAACGTGTTCACTATGAATTACTTTGTCATACTATGTTACGTAGTTTAAGACGCCCTCAGGTCGGATGAAGCGACGATTTATGCAAGATGGCAGACAAGTGCTGGATGCGAGAAGCCCAGGATCGATCAAAGTGGCGAAAATACGAAGAGGCCTATGTCCAGCAGTGGACTGCGATAGGCTAATGATGATGACTATGTAACCTATGTAACACAGTGTAAGGTTAAAAGTCGCGTCTACCTTCTTAGTTCTATCGCATCTCACTGTGTGGGTTTTGTAGAAGACGACTAAGGGGATATCAGGAAACGGGCAGCAGCGTTGGAAACGGGCAGCAGCGTTTACTTAGATCCAAATAAGCCTACAGCAGTCACCAACCCGCCTGCCAAGTGATGAAGTGTGATGACTTAGACAAATCCCCCAAATGATAAATGTCAAGGTGATCCGGCAGAGAACCAAAGTCACCGACATAGCTCAACGGATTAGTAAGCTGAAGTGGCAGTGGGCTGGCCACATCAGCCGCAGAACCGATAACCGTTGGGGTAAACGAGTTCTAGAGTGGTGACCGCGTCTCGGCTAACGTAATGTAGGACACCCTCAGGCCAGGTGGGGTGACGATTTGCGCAGGACGGCTGGCAAGTGCTGGATGCGAGAGGCCCAAAATCGATCAAGGTGGCGAACATCAGGAGAGGCCTATGTCCAGCAGTGGACTGACACGGGCTAAATGTCATAAGCCTATGTACATCAGTGGACGTCTTCAAGCAGATGATGAAGCAGCAAACCCTACCACTGGTTTATCATCATCATCAGCCCATAGCAGTTTCCTGCTAGATATAGATCTCTCCAATAGTTAAGAAGCTAAAATTATATCATCCTGTAATTTATTTTAGCATAGCACAGTGACTAACATTTTACTAAAAGATTAAAGAGAGTGGTTTTAGTTGCCACTTCGTTGCTGGCTCGTGAAATTCCTCTAAAAGCTTCGTTTAAAATATCCCATAAAGAGATAAATAGGAAACAATGAGTCAGCAACGAGTTGGACTTTTTAACGGTGCGGCAGGTAAGTTGCCAAAGTTTACAAACTTAGTTACCTAGTTAGACGCGAAACAAACTTAATCATCTTGGATGCTGCTGGTTGTTTAGTAAAGAAAATTCTTGTGAGAAATGTAAGCTCTGTAAAATTTACTTAATTATAAAATATATTGGTAACAAGAAACATTTTGTACAATAAAAACTTTTTAACTAACTTTTTTAATTTTCAAATACATTTGAAAAAACTTTTTACAATAACAATGAAATACAATCGCTATTTAAAAAAAAAATAGTTAAATGAATGTATTGCATCAAAAAAGCGTCTAAGTACATGACTTTTTCAAAAAATTACACGTTTAACGGCTTTTCTTCCCCGCTGCGGGATACGGGTATAACCCAAATACATATTAAGTCACGAAAATGTGTCAAATGCATTATATATGAACGCCGCTTGGAATACGAAAAGTCCCATTTGGGTAGCCGTGTTGCTTGAAGAAATATTTTTAATGTCCAAGATGGATTTTGAAACCAAAAGCTGAAATAAATTATAATCTTTTTTTTAGTGGGATAGTATAGCGAGTTCCTTGATGGTCATGGAAGGGAAAGAGAGAACCCAGTCGCTACGGCAATGGACAGGTAACCGGTGTATGGTGATTGGATGAAGAGCGACTATCATCCTCACCTGCCCGTGATGCATCCTGCCGAATAACAATCAGAGGCTCTGGTAACCGATTAGTGGCGGTAAAGCCATCATGATTGAAGGCGTAGCTAAATACCACAGGCCGACAACGGGCAGCAGCATCACTGGGGAGAGAAGATACGCCCTGCGATCGGCAACCCGCCTGCCCAGTGTGGTGATTATGGGTTTGGTACCACTTTGGTCAGACAGAGGCGAACAGTTGGGCAGGCCTATGTCTAGCAGTGGACTATGATAGACTGATGACAATGATGATGAAGGTACCGTGGTTGCAAACCACAACAAAAACTCTCAAATAAACACATAAAATGTGACGATGACAAAACATTACGAGTAGGTACACTCAAAACTCCCACCGAAACCGAATCAGTTCAATCCAAAATAAACAACAAAAGATTTAACAAAAATAAATACATCAAACGCTAATGAAATGATAAATCGTTATCCAAACAAACGGCGAACATCGTACCAAAACAAACATTATTCTAACGAAGCCCATTACCTAATCATCCATCTAAAATTCTCTAACGCCCGTCCCCCAATCGATGACAATTACGAAGACGGATCGGCCGGAGCCTGGAGACTAGCTATTTGACATAATCAAGTAATTAGTTCGCCTTTTTAGGCTGCTTATTTTGTAGCGAATGATGGAATGTTTTGAAATCAATAACGCGCTCTGTCAAAAACATATTAAACATCAAAGACGAATCATTATTCTTTTCGTTTCTTATTGAATTGCAAAATATGTCCTTAACTTTGAATTATCATTGCATATATTAATCTTGTTCTCAATGTTGTCGAGTGTTACAAACGTCTAACTATCCATCCAAACAAACTTTTGCATTTATAATATTTTATATGAGGATAGGATTAGAATTATTACGCAACATTCAAGAATATCTTAAAATAATATTTTTTGTGAACAGTATAAAAAGAAACTAAGTCACAAGACAATACATGTCACGTAGGCAAACTTATTTTTGAATAAAATTTTCTTTAAACAACATAACTTACTTGTGCATATAATCTCAAATACTGAAAAAGTATCTAATGTTTCAGTGCCATATTTCTTTTATTTGTATTTATAAAAACACAAGAATATGCCTTCTGATCTATCGCAATAAGTTCATTAACATTAAAAACCTTTTCATCGGAATGCTTACTCCTAACTTATTTAAAGATACCTATTACTATCAAAGTTGAAAACATGGTGAAGTCGCAAACAAATTATAAAAGCGGCGAATGGTCGTAACTTAATAGCCAAGTGTCCCATTAAATACGAAAGCGTTTGTAGCCAATGAAAATGCAGATGGCTCGCGAACTGAGCTGGTAAGTCTACCTAACAGGTTAATTTTGAACTTCCTTGTTGAATAAAGTCTACGCCGAACTTTCCATGTTACTCCTATTGAGACATAAAAGCAGTGCTTTCTTTTTAACGTCAAAACTTTAACAAAACGAAGCCGGTCATTGCTTGCAAACTTTAAAAGACTGAGCCGAGAATCCTTCCTTGCGATACGCCTTGTATTTATTACATACACAACACTTTTGTCTGAAGATAAAGCAAATGTTCTAAGTTTTAAGTTAGAATTAGAGTAATGGAGTTAGAGTTGAGTTAAATTGTTTTTCTCAAAGTATTTAGTTTGTAACTAAAGTCTATTGTTCAGTTTAGCAAAAGCTTCTTTCAAAACCTTTTATGTTTACAACTAGGTAGCGAAAAATTTATGATTCATCGGTTTGAAGTCTTGAATTTATGATTATGTCACATTTTTTTATAAGCGCATTACAAGTGGATACAGTTTCTTGGCAAATATAGGATGGGATGCACCGTGGGATGCACACAGGTGGAGTGACAATTTACGCAAGATGGCTGGCAAGTACGATAAGCCCAGGATCGAGAAAACAATTGCCAAGGCTTATGCCCAGCAGTGTACTGCGAAAGGCTGGATAATGATAATGATGATGATGATGACAGTAAAAATATATCTAAGTTCTAAATACATTTTTCTCTTTTTTGATTTAATCTTGTACCATTTCAACGATCAATAGAACTTACTTACAAGTAATTATGTTCAAACCGTCTCTTACTGCCTGGTAATTGATTTCGCATAGTAATTTATTTGTCATTGTCCCAATAACTTCGTGAACAAACCTCATCAATTATAAATTTCAGCCCGTACACCTGGCAGAATATTATCACATGTTAATTTCCTACTATATTATACTTGCTCCATATAATCTTTTGCGAGAAATTAATATCAAGTTTGAGGAGTCTGTTCTAATTAATTTAACTTTGGTTATTTTGGGTGCTTTATTAACTTGAGTGAGGTTTCCAATTTGGTTCACTGGAGAACTGTTCTCTACAAATGTTTTGGGTCAACAAATTACCATTTTGGTTTTGTTCGTCAATCAGATTATGATATCGAACTCTTGTAGCAATTATGAAGTTTTACTTCGCTTCCTCTCAAATCTGAAAGTGAGATTCTGCGATTTTGTGCTCAAAATTACATTTCGCCAGAATTAAATTGCTTAAATACTAAGTTAATTACTATTTGACTGGCTCGGTGGCTCATTTGGTAGTGACCTCTGCCCTCTGAGCCAAGTTCGATTCCCGCACAGTACAAACATTTGTGTTTATGAACATGTCTGTTTGTATTGGTCTGGGTGTTTTCTATGTATAATATGTATTTATTTACAAAAAAAATGTATCTAAGTAAGTTTATCAGTTGTCTAGTACCCATGGTACAAGCTTCGGCTTAGTTTGGGGTTAGGTGGCGCTGTGTGGCCCAGCGTGGCATGCCTTGGATTATTTATTTAGTATAACAAGACTATTACGACATTTAACATTACTTACGTACGAAAACGGCTAGTGATAGAAAGTAAACAACCATTAAGAAGTTTGCAATTTTCTGGAAAGAAATGCAACATGTTGTAATTTTATTGTAACAGAGTTGTGTTGACCCTTAAATTAGTTTGTGTAGTCTTCTTTATTATTTCTACTTCTTATTTATTCAACGTATTTGGCTAAAGTATAGAGTTCCAATTTAAAACAAACCTTGTACTATGAATACTTAACAAGTGATGAACTTACTCAGGTATTTGTTAAAAAAATAAATACAAATTATACTTAGCAAACGCTCAGACGAATACAAACAGGCATGTTTATGCACACAAATGTAAGTGGTGAGTGGGGATCGAATCGACGATCACTGAACCAGAATAGTAACGTGACGACAGCTGCGATGACTAATAATACATTTGTGATTAGTAATTAATTACAATCTGATACCATCTTGCTCTCATTACGCGAGGCATCAGTTAAGTCTCATGTGCTTAGTTCATACACAATGCATTGGTTTCCACAGCTTTTGTTTGAAACAAGGTTACGTACTAAAGATTGATTCACTTAGATGCGTTACACGTCCGATACACTGCAACTACTTACATTATCTCGTCATTAATTAAATCCATATCCATACTTCCATACTAATATTATAAATGGGAAAGTGTGTCTGTCTGTATGTATGTTTGTCTTTCTTTCACGGCAAAACGGAGCGACGAATTGGCGTGATGTTTTAAGTTGAGATAGTTGAAGGGATGGAGAGTAACATAAACTACATTTTGCCTCTTTTTGGTTAGAAAGAGGCAAAATGTACCCCCCACTTCCCTAAAATGGGGATCAACGCAGATAAAACTTCACAAATTCGCAAAAAATGTGCAGATTCTTCTGGGTTTCAGACACGGGTGAGGACTGCGATCTGACTATCAGTGATTTAAAAGAAGCTTAAAAAAATTTAAACCTTAGGTATGGTGATTTTGAGTACCGAAAAGACTGTGGCATGGGACGAGTTCCGGTAAACATAGACCAAAAAACTTGGCTATTACCAAGTTCCCTAAGGGATGTAAGGGAGCAGCCTATCATCTTTTCGCTACAAGCCAACCTCACACGCCCGTGGTGCATCCTGCCGAATAACAAACGAGGCTCTGGCTACTGACCGTTGGCGGTATAACCATCACAACTGAAGGCGTAGCAAAATACCACAGAATGATGACAGGCAGCAGCGTCACTGGAGCGAGACGCCACGCCCTGCGATCGCCAACCCGCCTGCCCAGCGTGGCGATTATGTCTTATTCTCCAGATGATTGCTCTAATTGACGAACAACTGGAAAGGCCTATGTCCAGCAGTGGACTGCAATAGGCTGATGATGATTAAGTCTTCGCTCTCTGTCCGTTTGTCTATCGTTAACTTGTATACGCCACCATTCGCTACCCACAAAATGACGCTTACAAGCCAGTCCACATCACGCATCTCCGCAATATCTTAATTATCTACGTAATTATCACTGTGTCGGTGTTCAAAGGACCACGCGTCTTCATTACCGTGATTAATTGCGCGCCTAACACGCCTGACAATTGACCTAATTTCCAAATGAGGTGAGTTTTAGTCTTTGAGAGTTGAATATAGCTAATTAGTAGTGATGATAGAATAAAAATGGTGATTAGGGGGAAATTTGCAGTGTGTGGGGTCGAGTTGTGAAAAGCAATTGTAATATCATCAGCCTATATCAGTCCACAGCTAGACATAGGCCCCTTCCAAAATAATACAGTCTTGAAATCATTTAGATAATAAATAATAAATAACCCAAGACATGCCACGCTGGGCCACACAGCGCCACCTAGCCCCAAACTAAGCCGAAGCTTGTACTATGGGTACTAGACAACTGATAAACTTACTTAGATATATTTTTTTTTGTAAATAAATACATATTATACATAGAAAACACCCAGACCAATACAAACAGACATGTTCATGAACACAAATGTTTGTACTGTGCGGGAATCGAACCCACGACCCTTGGCTCAGAGGGCAGAGGTCACTACCAAATGAGCCACCGAGCCTGTCAGATTTGGTAGCCTGTTAGATAGATACTCTTTATACGCGACATCGACATAGCGAATCTTTGCTCGAACTGAGCCGCCCGGACGCCCGTCTGGGGAAAGACCTTATAGGCGGGGGTCTTATAGAACACCGCAGCTAAATGACCTCCGGGTCGGGTGTCTGCCAGAGTAAGTTTCCGGAGCTCGTGGGAGATTAGGGTTGGGCCGGCATGACAGTGGCAACTGACCAGTTACTTGCCCGTTGTCACAGCGACTTGCGCTTTTCTTTCGCTTTCCATCAGGCGTAGGGAAGTCATTATATTGATAGCAATTAAACGACGAAATCTCAGGATTGATCAAAATGGCGAACAGTTATAGAGGCCTATGTCCAGCACTGAACAACAAAAGGCTGATGATGGGCAAAAACCAAACAGACACATTTAAATGCCGGTTTACACTCAACAAAAATGGCTTCTACGTTTTATTATTCCACTACCCCATTCCGTTTAGTGCCTACCCTTTGTCTGTGATCCTGGAATCAGCAATTCCTTTTATTACACCAAATCGATTGACATTTGACCTCTGTAATCTTCGGTCTGGGGTATTTGACAAATTGCAACCTAATTGGACGCCCCGATATCTTAAAGGGTCTTTACGAAGTCTTTGTACGTAATTATTGATGTAAGAAATTCGAATTTGTATAGCAAGTTTTCAAGAATTATAGGTATTTGGAATGACACAAAAAATATCAGACCAATGTATATCATATATTTTGTGTCATTAAGAACGATTTCTCGGTAGCAATTATAATGCGTAAACGTTTCTAACTTTGCAACCAAGAAGTATGTCATTTGATCATAAACTTTTCAATTGACAATTTTCTATGACAATAACAAAAGTTTTCAATTGACATTTGGTCAAAATGATAAATACCAATTCAATGTGTCATTGATTCTTAGGCCAATAACAAAAGTTTTCAATTGACATTCTGTCAAAATGATAAATACCAATTCAATGTGTCATTGATTCTAAGGCCAATAACAATTGCTTTCAGTTTATGACAGTTATGAAAACCCTATGTAAAACGTCTCTGAATCCTTTAAAATAAATTGTATATGTATTATGAAGCTGTTGAAGCGGGAAGACCTAGAAGGACATTTAGAAAGTGTCCTTAAAAAAGGGTAAATACTAAGTACTCTTAAACCTACAGCATGTATGAAGAGACTGATGAATGTGGACGAAACAATAATATTGTGCCAGGATCGTAGCAAATGGAAGAACGTGATCTCTGCCTATCCTCTGGGAGAAAAGCGTGACGTTATGTATGTATTATATAAACATTTGTGTTATAAGAAAACAGGAATCACCGAAGCTACCACAACATACAGAAGCTACTAACACGCAAATATTCCACATAAACATTTGCCCTTGGTGAAAGGTCGAAAGTCAACCTAAATTTTTCTTGTAAAAATTTAAGCGCACATTCTAAACAAAAAATACAGTCTTTCTGGCAGAAACCAAAGTACGCCTCAACACGGTCGTTTCTACGTACACTTTAAAAACTGAACTACTTTAAAAGTCATATAAAATCTTACACCGTCCCGACTCGCGAGAATCCCTGTATAAAACAGCTGTTTTATTTGTTCCTAGCTGTTTGAGAGAATGCAAATATTGTGTAATACTAGTTGCTAATGGACCGTAAGTGGTAAGAAATAGGATTGAAAATTGCTGGAAGGATTCGGGTTGGAACTGTGGCACAAGTGTTCTCAAGGTCATTAGAACTTGGTGTGTCCTTTAACTAAGAGATAATTAGTTCAAGTCCTTGTATTACGAGAACCAAAGTTACCGACATAGCTTACCGGATCAGATCAGTGAGCTGAAGTGAGCTGGCCACATCAGCCGCAGAACCGATAACCGTTAGGGAGTTCTGGAGTACAGACCGCGTTTCGGCAAACGTAGTGTAGGACGCCCTCAAGCCAGGTGGAGAGACAATTTGCGCAGGACAGCTGGCAAGTGCTGGATGCGAGAAGCGCGGGAACAAGGTGGCGAACATTGGGAGAGGCCTATGTCCAGCAGTGGACTGATACAGGCTGATGATGATGACTTGTACGAACGATTTGAGGGCTCCGTACCCAAAAGGACGTAGTATACGTAGGAAGCAAGATAGATGAGACCGCGGACCCCCAAACACATGCTTGCGGATCCCCAGGGTTCCGTGGACAACAGGTTAGGACGTAGACTATATAACATCTTGCCGTCTTCCTGCTCATAAAAAGAAAACATCATCAGCCTATAGCAGTCCACTGCTGGACATAGGCCTCCCCAGTTGTTGGCCGATTTGAGCAAACATCTGGAGGATATACCTATAATAGCCACACTGGGCAGGCGGGTTGGCGATGAGGGTGCAGCTTCTCGCACCGGTGCGGTGACGCTGCTGCCCGTCGTCGGCCTGTGGTTTTAAGCTACGCCTTTAATCGTGATGGTTATACCGCCATCAGTTTCGCCAGAGACCCGTCTGTTATTCAGCAGGATGCACCACGGGCAGGTGAGGGTGGCTTGAAGCAACAAGATGGTAGGTCGCTATACGATGGTGCTCTTACATCCTTCTAAGAAAACAACTTAAACCAAAGGATGAATTAACAATTCTACTATCTATGATTACTGCATTTCTCAGACACAAATGCAAACTTGACGTTTCAATCTAAAAACAAAAGAGAATTTCCATTCGAGAAATGCATAGTTTCCCGGAAAAGTACTTCCTAGTTGCATTCTCGAATATAAAAATTCAAATGCATTTAGTTGGCGAGTGAAATTCGAAATTCTCATAGTGTTAAATCCCATCAACCGTAGATGATGCGTTTGATACTTAAGTCGACGTAGTAAAGTTCATATTTGAATAGATATTTGCTGTTGATCTTAGGATGTGTGTATCTTTGAAATGAAGAGCTGTCTTCGGTGATATGTGTGAATTTTTAAAAGATATAATTTTAAGCGGTGTACGATTGAGTTTCTTGAAGGGGGAATGTGAGTACAGAATATAAATATACATTTACTAGACAGATAGAAAGCCTTCCTCGATAAATGGTCTATTCAACACAAAAAGAATTTTTCAATTCGGACCAGTAGTTCCTGAGATTAGCGCGTTCAAACAAACAAACAAACAAACAAACTCTTCAGCTTTATAATATTAGTTAAGATAAGAAAATCAAATCGAAATACATTTTTCTTCAGATATCCTAAAAGATATGCTACCTATCTTCAAATGATGCCCCAAACCTTATAATCAAGTTTCAAAACCAAATGATTCGCCGTTTACATTCAAATAAGGTTTCACATCAAATAACTCAAAATAACAATCCTATTCTTGATAGTGTCCTGAGCTAGAAAGAAAAATAACAATCAACTTTTAGTGCTTCTACAGTCTCTAGGGATGGCAGCCATCTTTGAAACACAGAAGTATTTTTGTTTGTATTCCTTTGAAATTCAGTGAGGGCATTATTTGTCGCTCTTACGGTGAGGGAAAACATAGTGAGGAAACTTATGGGATTCAGAACACTTTTGGAACATTCATGTGACCTCTGTCTTCTGAGTCAAGGGTCGTGGGTTCGATCCCAGTACAAACATTTGTGTGCATGGACGAACATGTCTGTTCTGTTTATATTAGTCTAGGGTTTACTAAGTAGAATGTATTTAGTTGAAGTATGCTATATGGGATGTAAGGTAGCGACCCATCATATCTTGAGCCCAAGCCTCCTTCACCTGCCCGTGGTGCATCCTGCCGAATAAACGAGGCTCTGGCAACCGACAGGTGGCGGTATACCCATCATGATTGAAGGCGTAGCTAAATACCACAGGCCGATGACGGGCAGCAGCGTCACCGGAGCGAGGAGCTACTACCTGCTATCGCCAGCCGAGGGTGGCGATCCAGATGTTTGACGAGAGTGGCGAACCATTGAAGAGGTCTATGTCCAGCAGTGGACTGCGAAAGGCTGATGATGAAGTAAGTTTATCAGTTGTCTAGGTCTAGTACCTACCTATAGTACAGGTTTCGGCTAAGTTTTGCTAGATGGCGCTGTGTGGCCCAGCGTGGCATGGCTTGTAGATAGATAGATATTCTTTATTAAAACCTAACATATACAGGAAAGAGTATACATACAGGTACAATGTATGGCTTGTGTTATTTATTTATCAATAATATAATTGATTTATGATGACTTATCGGTGGCTCAATTGCTAATGACCCCTGCCTTATGAAACAAGGGTCGTGGGTTCGATTCCCACCCGGGACAAACATTCGTGTGATGAACACTTGTGTTTGTCCCGTGTCTGGGTGTTTATAGTTGTATTTAAGTATTTATTTGTTGTACCTTCGTTGTTCTGATACCCATAACACAAGTGCTTAAGCTACTTACTTTGGGATCGGAGCAATGTATGTGATGTTAAGATAAATATACCTGACTGAAAGCATTAAGATCAAATAACTAGTTTCAAAATAAAACTAAGAGCACGTTAAGTATGAAAGCTCCTTTTTGCGATACAAAACTTAATGCTAGTTCTCTGTAGAAGTTTCACGTTTAAATATTTTTAATCTTCGTCAAAAAGAGGGGTGGTGTATGCATAAAAAGGTGATTTAGATTTAATAGTTCTGAAAGTGTGAAGTTACCTAGGATGATTTTTTTTTATAGTGGCACAGACTAGAGGTTTCCCCTCGCTTGATGGAAAACAAAATAGAAGCCCAAGTCGCTGTGTCAGTTGCCACTGCCTTATTGGTCTGCAGGATAGCTCTGGCCTTCTATGTAAGTTTATCAGTTGTCTAGTACCCATGGAATAAGCTTCGGCTTAGTTTAGAACTATATGAAGCTGTGGCCCAGTGTGGTATGTCGTGGGTTTTATGTCTTTTAAACTTTCTTTTATGACTAAGACAGCCAAAATGGCGGTTGTCTTTGTCGCTGAAAATAAAAAAATAAATAACCCAAAACATGCCACGCTGGGCCACACATCGCCATCTAGCCCCAAACTAAGCCGAAGCTTGTACTATGGGTATTAGACAACTGATAAACATACCTAGATACTATTTTTTGTAAATAAATACATATTATACATAATAAACACCCAGACCAATACAGACATGTTTATGAACACAAATGTTTGTACTGTGCGGGAATCGAACCCACGACCCCCGGCTCAGAAGGCAGAGGTCACTACCAATTGAGCCACCGAGCCACTCAAGTCAGAAAAATTTACTTAACCCCTTGATCGCCATTACCAATTAAAAAAAATCCAACACCACTTTGCACATGAAAGTCATTGATACCTGCTTTCCAACTTCGATATTGAAAACTATCATCATTAGCCTATTGCAGTCCACTGCTGGACATAGGCTTCTCCAGTTGTTCGCCAGTTAGGGTAAACTTCTGGAGGATATACCCATAATCGCCACGCTGGGCAGGCGGGTTGGCGATCGCAGGGCGTAACTTCTTGCTCCGGTGACGATGCTGCCCGTCATCGGCCTGTGGTACTTAGCTACGCTATCCTATCGTGATGGTTTAACCGCCACCAATCGGTTTGCCAGAGCCTCGCTTGTTGTTCGGCAGGATGCACCACGGGCAGGTGAGGATAGCTTGGAGCGAAAAGGTGATAGGTCGCTCCCTTACATCCCTTTCATCCATTGAAAACTATACCCCTTCATCCATTGAAAACTGTACCCCTTCATCCATTGAAAACTATACCCCATACTATTATCACCAAACCGCCAACCCTAGTTAACCCCCACAAGCCCACGCAATCTCGTCCTTATATAAAATTTGCAAGCCATACGAGAGAAGTTATGTTTTTCCCCCTAAACCCTTCTAAAATATTGATGGAACGGGTCTTCGGTATCGCAGACGATAAAAAAGATATACACGCTACGGTGAGGGCCGAAATCTTTACAAAAAGTTATTGATAACACAACTGGGGTCAAATGGCTTGTAATAAAACGGGTAGTGACGTATTCAGATCGATTATTCGTCGATAGGGAATCGCTGTCAAAATCTCTTTTATCTTTTAATCCTCGACACAAACAAAAGATAATAAATAAATATAATATACTCTTTTTGAACTCGGTGACTCTTTTTGAGGAGCTCGGTGGCGCCGCGGTCTTATACGCTTAACAATGATCGCAACGTTGTGCAACCATTGGCGCGATCAATCCGATGATGGGTGACCAAAATTTGACACCGATTTCCTCCGTGCTTCGAAAGGCACGTTAAGCTGTTGGTCCCGGGTGCTATCTTTACCAATTCAGATAGCAGTCGTTACATCATATCATCGTATCTAAAATCTTAGAAAATCTAATACAGATCCACATCATCTCGATGGCTGGAGATCCTCGACTGTACGTTTTATGAGGAACTTCTTGCCTCGCGCCTCGGTTTTGTGGAACCAACTTCCTGCGGCAGTCTTTCCGAACAGCTACGACTTGGGAACCTTCAAGAAACGAGCGTATTCATATTTAAAAGGCCGGCAGCGACCCTAAACTCGGTTAGAGCTGCGGGTGTCCATGGGCGGTGTCGACTGCTTACCATCAGGCATCACACTTGCTCGTCTGCCGCCTCTCGCATAAAAAAAAAAAAAATCTAATACAGATATAAAGAAAATCTAAATAAACATTATGTCACAGCAAAATTGTAAACACCGTTAGATTATAATCCATCGTGCGTGATTGTAAACTGTCGAAAGATTGTGAACCGTAACATCTGCTTACAATTTCATTATCATCATCATCAGCCTATTACAGTCCACTACTGGACATAGGCCTCTCCAGTGGTTCGCCACTTAGGACAAACATCTTGAGGATATACCCATAATCGCCACGCTGGGCAGGCGGGTTGGCGATCGCAGGGCATAGCTTCTTGCTCCGGTGACGTTGCTGCCCGTCATCGGTTTATGGTATTTAGCTACGCCTTCAATTTGTGATGGTTATACCGCCACCAGTCGGTTGCCAGCGCCTCGTTTGTTATTCGGCAGGATGCACCACGGGCAGGTGAGGTTGGCTTGGAGCGAAATGATGGTAGGCCGCTCCCTTACATCGCATCGCATGCTTACAATTTAACGTATTATTTTTCTATAGATTGGAATCGATCAAATTGGAACTGTTGATGATTTAAAGCGGGACAGTTTAATTTGAGAATTTTACTTCGATCGATTACAAATCAAATCGATCAAAGTAGAACTGTTGATAAGGGACAGTTTGATTTGAGTATTTTAATTCGATCGATTACAATCTCAACATCAATTCGAAATAAATCAAAACATTAAAAAAATCAATTGAAAGACAACAGAACTTCCAACGCCCATATCATGTTTAACGTAAACAATAAAAATGCACTTTAACTTTGCTAGAGACCAAAATAACAGCAAGTTATCGCTTCTTCGTTTGTGCTCGACAAAAACTCACATTATGGTGGCACAGACGAATGCAGGCAACTCAAATGTTAATCCTATTATACTGACTTCTTATGCTAGGTTTACACGCGTGCCATGCAGCCCGGCAAGCAGCCTGGCAAGCAGCTCGGCGAGCAGCCCTGCCCTACACACTGCGCACGCACGTGCACATTCAAACAGACGAACAGCCCGTTCACATGCTTGTGCTTGTGTCTGTGCCCGTTGAATGTCGTGTTGAACGCGAGCGAGTAAACTCGGCATTAAGGGTAAGTTTGTTGGAGCTTTTTTTGTGCTGGAGAAAATGCTTTTATGCATCCCCGCCCTACGGAGGGAGCAACGGGGTATATGGGGCTCACGCCACCCTCAGTAAACGGAGGCACCATCAAGCCTCAAAGTGTCGAGGAGACAGGGAATACCCACTAAAATTAAGAGAAGTAGGGCATAGCGAATCTTCGCTCGAATTGAGCCGCCCGGACCTCTGGGTCGTGTTTCTGCCGGTGAGTAGGGTTTCCGGAGCTCGTGGGGGGTTAGGGTTGGGCCGGCGTGGCGGTGGCAACTGACAGGTAACTGACCAGTTTCTTGCCCGTTGTCACAGCGACTTGAACTTCTCTTTCGCTTTCCATCAGGCGTTGGGAAGCCATTATGTCGAGCCGATATAAAAAAAAAACTCCATCAAACGCCTTAGGATGAACCTGCAATCGCCAATCCGCCCAGTGTGAGTATTACGGGTAAAACCTCCAGATGTTAGCCAAGTGGCGAACAACTGGAGAGGACTATGTCCAGCAGTGGACTGCAATAGGCTGATGAGGAATGCGTTTATGACCATATTCAATGGTCATCATCAATCATCAATATCAACAGCCCACATCAGTCCACTGCTGGACATAGGCCTCTCCCAATGCTCGCCACTTCGATCGGTCCCGGGCCTCTCGCATCCAGCACTTGCCAGCCGTCCTGCGCAAATCGTCACTCCACCTGGCCTAAGGGCGTCCTACACTACGTTTGCCGAGACGCGGTCTCCACTCCAGAACTCGTTTACCCCAACGGTAATCAGTTCTGCAGCTAATATGGCCAGCCCACTGCCACTTCAGCTTACTGATTCAATGGTCAAGCGTCGATAACATTCACAGCACTACGGTCGGCAAAGAGTTAAATAATGTTTAAGCGCGGCATCGGTCGGCATCGCTTTTTTAATAATACTTTATTGCGTTTTCCTTTGCTGTCGTTACAAGCGACTTGTTTATTTATTAAACGTTCTGTTTTACAAATGTTCAACGCTTTTACTCGTATCTTTTGTATAAAAATAATTGTGATATACTCAACTGCAGAGGCAAATGGTTAAACGTTCTGGCCTAGTAAGTCTGTAAGTCAACCTCACCTGCCTGTGAAGCATCCTGCCGAATAACAAACGAGGCGCTGGCAACCGACTGGTGGCGGTATAACCATCACGATTGAAGGCGTAGCTAAATAACACACGATGACGGGCAGCAGCGGCACTGGAGCGAGGAGCTACGCCTTGCCATCGCCAACCCGCCTGCCCAGCGTGGCGATTATGCAATCCAGTGGACCTGCTGTCTGCTGTCCAGCAGTGGACTGCGATAGGCTGATGATGGTGAACTGTCTATCTTACCTAACAGTTGGCTGATAGAGAATTCTCTTATCACTAAGATTGCCTCTTACTCCATATTAATGTGGTATATTTATCAAAAGAACTGACAGAAAGCAAGCATCATATCTGTGACAACAGAACGTTCATACAATATGTAGATAAGGCAGTTGTTTTAAATAAACGACCGAATTAAACCGCCATTGTTGCATAAACAATATCTAAATACGCACTTTGGTGTCATGAGACTGTTTTGATTGCTATCGTATAGGTTCCTTTGTCTAAGAGCTCGTTTGAGACGTGGGGCGTTGAGCGTCGCGTAAAGCGTGGCGTTTGGCGGCGCGTTGAGCGTTTTTTAGCTTATTGTCGTCGCTGCGTTAATGTTGCCTCACCAGTCGGTTGCCAGAGCCTCGTTTGTTATTCGGCAGGATACGCCACGGGCAGGTGAGGTTGGCTTGGAGCGAAAAGATGAAAGGTCGCTCCCTTACATCTCACCACCACATAAGCCAGTTATTCTGACTGGCTCGGTGCCTCAATTGGTAGTGACCCCTGCCTTCTGAACCAAGGGTAGTGGGTCTGGGTGTTTATATTTGTATTTAAGTATTTATTTGTGGTACCTTCGTTGTTCTGATACCCATAACACGAGTGTTTAAGCTACTTACTCTGGGATTACAGCAATGTATGTTATGTTGTCATTTATTACATCAAAGATCGTCATATTTATTTAATCACCAACTTTCGTCCCATTGAACGCTCAATTCCCTTGCAACGCAAACACATATCAATTCACATACACTATATTGCTTTTTACGACGTCCCGAACAAAAATATCATTATTATTATTATTAGGTACGGAACCACCAAAACACTGGCAGTAAACCGACCGCCCTCGGCTCGTAAATTTTCCAATATTACCGGGGGTAGTTGTGAAAAACATTCAATTCTCACATATATCAGCTTTTATTGAATTCCATTCAATTGTTGCCTTAGAAATGTAGCTTTGTAAGGTTCAATTACCATAAAACGTATCATCATCATGAGCCTATCACAGTCCACTGCTGGGATACACACACTGGGATGTAAGGGAGCGGCCTATCATCAATTCGCTCCAAGCCAACCTCACCTGCTCGTAGTGCATCCTGCCGAATAACAAACGAGGCGCTGGCAACCGACTGGTGGCGGTATAACCATCACAATTGAAGGCGTAGCTAAATACCACATACCGATGACGGGCAACAGCGTCACCGGAGCGAGAAGCTACGCCTTGCGATCGTTAAGCGTGGCTTTTATGGGTATATCCTCCAGACGTTTGTCCTAAGTGGCGAACAACTGGAGAGGCCTATATCCAGCAGTGGACTGTAATAAGCTGATGATGATGATAATGAGTCCACTGTTGGACATAGGCCTCTTCAGTTGTTCGCCACTTAGGGCAAACATCTGGAGGATATACCCATAATCGCTATGCTGGGCAGGCGGGTTGGCGATCTCAGTGCGTAGCTGCTGCTGCCCGTCATCGGCCTGTGGCAGGTAGCTATGCCTACCAAGCCGACTAAACTACGCCTAGCAAACCGGTCTACCAAGTGTTAACCCGGAAACGCTACTATAATCGAAACCTATCATCGCTAACCCTTCACCGCTCGTAAACCGACGCGACCCAATGCCCGACCCGCTCTTGACTCAGGGTTAAGCCCTTCATATAAAAATCCGGTTAAGTGCGACCCGGATTGCACGCAGAGTGGGGTCCGTAACGTTTTTCTTTTATTAGTTTTCGCGTTGTTAGATTTAAAGGTTTTAAAAGGTGAAGCGCGATTCGGCGTTTATTTTGTGTTCCGTATAAATGCTTTCCTGTCCTGCGATCGCCAACCCGCCTGCCCAGCGTGGCGATTATGGGTATATCCTCCAAATGTTTGCCCTAAGTGGCAAACAGCTGGCGAGGCCTAAGTCCAGCAGTGGACTGCAATAGGCTGATGATGATGAATTTATTCTTTCCCAATTGGTCCACGGTGCTACTCAGGTCAATATCAATGTAAGTTATGTTGTCTGATATTACAGCTATAACCATATTTTAATCAGTGTGCCTAGCACGAACACTTTCGAAAAAGTATGCGTAACGTAACCGTAAATATTTGTATGAAACTTGGTACAGCGCCCCTATCGTGCGTAAGAGGTACTACGTTTACGTACGTTAACTTAGTTAAAATTATCGCCCGTTTACGGTTACGTTACGCATACTTTTTCGAAAGTGTTCGTGCTAGGCACACAGGGCGATAATTTTCACTACGTTAACGTACGTAAACGTAGTACCTCTTACGCACGATAGGGGCGCTGTACCAAGTTTCATACAAATGTTTACGGTAACGTTACGCATACTTTTTCGAAAATGTTCGTGCTAGGAACACAGGCAACCCTATAAACGCCCTTACTCCGCTCATTCCCTCAGTACACGACTTTGCGCTTAAGGTGTTACGTAATAGTAGACAAGTATAGATATATTTCACTCCGTTGTTATAGTGATATAGCAGCTAAATGTAGAAAGATGGTCCATAACTGTTCGAATATCGAAGGGGTTATATTCCTATGAATAAGAATTTAGGGTACGGGGGCTAAAAAGTGTTATGGTTATAGTAATTTAGATGTTTCGGTAATGGTTACAAATTGCGGTAAGAGTTCGGTGGGGGTATCTTGATACCGTGTATACGTACAATGAGAACCTCCGCCTTTTTGAAGACGGTTAAAAAGAAGCTATAATACTGTAAAGTCTCATTAAAATCCTTCGGTGTTCGCGTGAAAGATTAATTTTCTTCCATTCCATGTAAAATTTTGCATATAATATGTATAACATGGCGAACAACTGGAGAGGCCTATGTCCAGCAGTGGACTGTAATAGGCTGATGATGATGATGATGTATGACATTGTAGTCTTATAGGATAATTATATATAATAGATATCTTAAAATGTTTCCTATATTAAAATGAAATAAAAATAGTGTATGTAAATGTAATGAAGAGCGGGATTGCCTGTCACAAGTATTATTATATAATTACTAGGCAATCTCGAACATGAATGCATGTATTGTATAATGTTTAATGTTTTTAAAAGGAAATAAACATTTTTTTTTTAATTTCTTAAAAAGATTTGCAAATTCCTCCTAACTACGAACGGCTAAAATTTGGAATTCTTTGCCAGTTAATGTCATTCATCATCAGTCTATCGCAGTCCACTGCTGGATGTAAGCCTCCAGTTGTTTGCCACTTACAAACAACTGGAGGGTTTACCTATAAACGCCAAGCCAAGCAGACGGGTTGGCGATCACAGGGCGTAGCTTCTCACACCGGTGACGCTGCTGTCCGTCATCGAGCTATGGTATTTAACTACACCTGCAATAGTGACGGTAATACCGCCACCAGTCAGTTGCCAGCTTGTTTATTATCCGGCAGGATGCACCACGGGCAGGTGAGGGTGGCTTGGAGCGAAAATACGATTGATCGCTCTCTTACATCTCCAATCTTGTGTATTTCGACGACAACCCCGTCCCCCTGCCCCCTGTCTTTACCACTGTCCACAAGACCCCAGTAGCCACAATGAAACACCGTATTAATATTTATCAGCGGCAGATAACTGGAGCAACTGAACACCAAAGCCATCACGCAGGTCGGATGTGTAACGAACACAAACTTTTGACGTAACCAACTTGCTACATTAATACTATCTTGCCCTGGGAGGTACCTTGCGGGACGGTACAGCTGCGGCCATTTAGAGAGCGGGGAAGATAGCACACTATTAATAACCAGGTACTCCAAAGCTCAACCAATCTTTTGTGGCGCGAGAACTTATCCAATATAATCTTATTATGCGTCTTGACAAACGTAGTATAGGACGCTCTCAGGCCAGGTGGAGTGACGATTTGCACAGAATGGCAAGTGCTAAATACCAGAAGCCCAGGGTCGATCAAAGTGGCGAACATGAGGAGAGGCCTATTTCCAGCAGTGGACTGATGATGGTTCAATATCTTAGTTACATGTAAAAAGAAAAACATAGTTTGAATCCGCTTTCTGAAGCCTTGATGATTCATAAAACAAAGATGGTCAAAGGATTAAAAATATGCTTACAGAAGTAAGTTGTACAGAATTTTATACTCTACGACTTTCACATTAGGTACAAATAGAGATCATTACCCATGACATGCCAGGCTAGGTCTAATAGCACCACCTAGCCCCAAACTAAGCTTGTACTATGGGTATTAGACAACTGATAAACTTACTTAGATACTTTTTTGTAAATAAATACATATTACACACAATAAATACTTAGACCAATACAAACAGACAATGTAAATTCACATAAATGGATCGATCCCACGACCCAAGGCAGAGGTCGCTACCAAATGACCCATCGAGCCAGTTAATGTTGACTAAACATTTGCTATTGTTTGCCAAAAAAAGTTTCTAATAAAGTTTATCAGTTGTCTAGTACCCGTAGTACAAGCTTCGTCTTAGTTTGGGACTAGAAGGCAACGTGGCATGTCTTGGGGTATTCATTTAGAACGACAAAACAAAGGTTTATATCAGTTTACAGCGTATTATCTTCCAATCTGAAGTGAAACCCCTAACAACTCTGGGTTACTATCGTATTGCCTAGATAATTTTTATTTGAAAAGCCCCGTTCTCAGTAAGGCCTCCCATTTCATTGTGTTATAAGCTTCAACATTGTTCGGTATGCCGGTGTAATACTTAAACAGTTTCCTCGCGGGATTTTAGCTATTGATTTTAAGGTTTGAACTCGTATTATCTGAAGTGTATTGCATTTACTTATGACTATAGCAAGTGATATGATTATAGTGAGCTACGAAATCTGGAGTGGAGACCGCGTCTCGGCAAACGTAGTGTAGGACGCCCTCAGGCCAGGTGGAGTGACGATTTGCGCAGGACGGCTGGCAAGTGCTGGATGCGAGAGGCCCGGGACCGATCGAAGTGGCGAGCATTGGGAGAGACCTATGTCCAGCAGTGGACTGATGCGGGCTGATGATGATGATGACGATGATAGTGAGCTAAACTATCCATGTGGTTTCCGGATTTGGAACAGGACCTCATCTTACCCCGACTGGTGGCGGTATAACCATAATGGCTTCCCTACGCCTGATGGAAAGCGAAAGAGAAGCCCAAGTCGCTTTGACAACGGGAAAATAACTGGTCGGCTCGGGTGGAAAATGTTTTAGGGGGATGACATGTCGATGTGGGACCCACTTGGATTTCTCGCTCTGAGAGTGAATGAGTGATCTGACCATTCGAACAAAAAAATATTTTTTTCAAAACGGTTCACAATTCTCAGAGACATTAATATGTGTTACCACATACAAAAAAAAGCATATTCAGTCGAATTGAGAACCGCTTCCTTTTTTCAAAGTCGGTTAAAAAACCCACGACCCTGACCCATGAATCATTTTTGCAATTCGCAGAACTATAACAAAAAATACAACCGCCCTTAAAAAAAGGGTTGGAAAATTTATAATTTCGCGGACCCTACTATTATATGCATGTGAGGTCCGAGATATACGGCGCCATACTATTGCTTATTGGATATGGAACTAGCGAATTTGAATAAAAGGTCCTCGTAAAATAGTCGCGAGCCTATTATGGGGGGTGCAGTGATGGGGTCCAGATAGGACGTCGATAGGACCCAAATGAATTTAATTTGGCGGAATGTTGCGGGGACCGTTTTGTGGGAAATTTATGGTTTTTTTTATTCATTTGACTGGCTCGGTGGCTCAATTGGTAGTGACCCCTGCCTTCTGAACCAAGGGTCGTGAGTTCGATTCCCACCCGGTACAAACATTCGTGTGATGAACACTTGTGTTTGTTCCGTGTCTGGGTGTTTATATTTGTATTTAAGTATTTATTTGTGGTACCTTCGTTGTTCTGATACCCATAACACAAGTGCTTAAGCTACTTACTTTGGGATCGGAGCAATGTATGTGATGTTGTCTGATATTTATTTCATTATTTATTTTCCAAGAACTTTGCGTTCTTACCTGACGTTCAGAAGGCAAGATCACTACAAAATGAGCCACCAAGCCAGTCCTATCGTCATCAGCCTATGGCAGTCCACAGCTGGACATAGGTCTCTCGAGTTGTTTGCCATTTTAGTCAAACATAATGGAGGCTTTACCCATAATCGCCACGCTGGGTAGGCGGATTAGCGATCACAGGGCGTAGCTCCTCGCTCCGGTGACGCTGCTGCCCGTCATCGGCCTGTGGTATTTAGCTACGCCTTCAATCGTGATGGTTATACCGCCACCAGTCGGTTTGCCAGAACCTCGTTTGTTGTTCGGCAGGATGCACCACGGGCAGGTGAAGATAGCTTGGAGCGAAAAGGTGATAGTCGCTCCCTTACATCTCACATAGGCCTATCAAATTCCAATCATTCAGCACTTTGCTTGATTCAGGCAGTTGCTAGATGGGGGAAGCCCGGGATAGAGAAATGTAGCGCGAATTAAAGGAAGCCCACGTCCAGCAGTGGACGGACCAATGCTGATTGATTGATTGCTTGATTCTGGCCATCTCACATTCATCACGAGCCAGTCCCAATTACATCGATTCATTATTTCATTTATCTCATATCGCATTATTCGTTATAAGATTCGCTCCGAATACGAAATTAAGAGTAATGATGTAATGAATAATTTATTAAAATTCATTATTTTTAGTCTCGAAAAGGCGGGTATTACAATCAGTCTGATAAAATTGAGACGCGAGTTTGATTATTATCGATTCGGAATAATTTTGCAAAGCGGTGGTGATTTATCTATTATTTTTACATGTACTATGTTGGCAAATGTAGTGCAGGACTCATGCTTCAAGGTTGAGTAACTATTTTCGCAAGAAGAGTGAGGTAGGGCAAATTCAAATGTTGGTCCGCGGTATTTAGCTACGCCTTCAATTATGATGGTTATACCGCCAGCAGTCAGTTGCCAGCGCTTGTTTGTTATTGGGCAGGGTGCACCACGGGCAGGTGAGGTTGGCTTGAAGCGAAAAGATGATAGGCCGCGTCCTTACATTCCTTACATCGTACATAAAAATCTAAGAAATATTCTAAGATTATTATTAATCACAAAGCACTTTCTAATAAATCTAAGTTTGATTGAATGCTTTCATGCGTTGAAAATCGAATTACTAGTTTTTCTTTCATAACATTTAGGTTTGAAATATTTTAGATCGCAAACTTTGACAAAGTATGAAATTCATAATTTGATAAATCGCAAATTATTTTGAAGCCACATCAATATTAATCCAAAAGTTATTATTAAAAGCACCGCATTTTTAAGTTTTTCATTACAAGTTGATATTTGCATATTTTTATTAGCTCCAAACTTTTTTATGAGCTGTTCTTGCTTTTTAACTTATTTGTAGGTATTTACTTTTTTTCCTGGGATGTAAGGGAGCGACCTATCACCTTTTCGCTCCAAGCCATCCTCACCTGCCCGTGGTACATCCTGCCGAACAACAAACGAGGCTCTGGCAAACCGACTGGTGGCGGTAAAATCATCACGATAGAAGGCGTAGCTAAACACCACAGGCCGATGACGGGCAGCAGCGTCACCGGAGCAAGAAGCTACGCCCTGGGATCGCCAACCCGCCTGCCCAGAGTGGCGATTATGGGTATATCCTCCAGAAGTTTGCCTTAGGTGGCGAATAACTGGAGAGGCCTATGTCCAGCAGTGGACTGCGATAGGCTGATGATGATGATGACTTTTTTTCCTAAGTTTTCCATTTCTTTTTCACTTAAAATACTTAAAAAGAATATTTATGTCACTATGCTGTTCTAATATAAAAATATCTGTCATATCAAATATGTCCTAGAATCACATCATGATAAGCGAAGGGTCTTCGCAACTTCTCATATTATATTTTCGCTTCCATAATTTTGCAAGTTTTATGTAATCTCACATTTTCCTGTCGAACTGTATTACTTTATGTAACCTTTTCAGACCCCTGGCCCTCCTAATCTATAAATAGGAGCTTCAAACAAATTGGATTTATCAAAATGAGGACGTTCCTAAGCAATATTTTCACATAGTTTCCATATAATAGGGGAAGATACTTTGATTCCGGTTTAGTCAAAGGCCAGTTTGGTTAGAGGTAGTGAACGATGGCTCTGAAACAGTGGTCATAGGTTCAATCCCGGCACAGTTCGAACATTTGTGTGTGAGATACCTCTATGCCCTACCGGGCATCTAAGAGAGGTATATCTTAGATGCATTAAGTAGGTGTGATATTTTTTCAGGAAATCAGCGTCTGTTTAACACCTAGGCAGAACGCAGACATTTTGACGTGCTAATATATATAAAAAAAAATTAAAATAACTCATACATTCGCGAGCAAATGAGCTCCAGTTTCCTTAGGGACATACGCGGAAGACCAGCGTCACGGCGTCTCTTGTCGCCGCGACATATGCTGAGCATTTTGTCCTTTTTTTTTTATAGTAGCTCGACATAATGGCTTCCCTACGCCTGATGGAAAGCTAAAGAGAAGCCCAAGTCGCTGTGACAACTGGCAAGTAGCTGGTTAGTTACCTGTCAGTTGCCACTGCCATGCCGGCCCAACCCTAACCCCCCACGAGCTCCGGAAACCCTACTCACTAGCAGAAACACGACCCGGAGGTCATTTGGCTGCGGTATTCTATAGGGTGGAGGTCCTTCCCCGGACGGGCAGCTCAATACGAGCGAAGATTCGCTATGCCCTACCTCTCTTATTTTCAGTGACATGTTATTTTATTATGAATGTTATTGTATTAGTCCTATTATTTGTCACTGAATAAACATATTTTCTTTCTTTCTTATATTGTGGCCGAAACCGCAACCGAAATTATTTCACAAAAAAAATAATTAACAGCTAGATACTTACATATGACAGTCAGCGATGCGTTCGCCCTGATGACCTTATGCATTTGGGCAGGGCCCACTTGGCATTGGTACTCGGCATCGTCTTCCAAGGAGGCGTTGACTATCCGAAGGTTGTAGACGCCGTGGCGCCGGTCTCCGAACATGGTGTAGCGGGGATACCCGGGGATCACTGACGAGAAACCTGGAAGAAGAGGTATGGGTTAGTTATATCATTACCAAATAACAAATAAATAACCCAAGACATGCCCACACAGGTGGGTGCAGCCACACCGTTGCACGAGGTCTGCCCGGGGTGCACTCGAACGCTCCCCGGAAGCCGGGGGTAGGGGTATTTGCCCTCCCCGGACCAGAAGTGCCGGCCGCTTGTCATCTGCGGCTGGCCAGGGCAGGCAGGGATGTGGCCGTATGCTTCGGCGCTACCCGTATCCCTGCTTTTTGCTGCCCACTGGCGACACAGGGGGGTTTAGTGGGTATACCCTCTCATTTTGGGAGGTGTGAGTCCCACACACCATGCCGACTCCCCCCGGAGGCGGCATGAAGGTGACTAATGCATTCCCCTCTAAAAAAAAAAAAGACATGCCCACACAGCGCCATCTAGCCCCAAACTATGCCGAATCTTGTATTATGGGTACTAGACAACTGATAAACTTACTTAGATTTTTTTTTGTAAATAAATAGGTATAGGTACATAGAAAACACCCAGACCAATACAAACAGACATGTTCATGAACACAAATGTTTTACTGTGCGGGAATCGAACCCACGACCCTTGGCTCAGAGGGCAGAGGTCACTACCAAATGAGCCACCGAGCCTGTCAAATAATGAAACAAAACCGCCTTAGCTTGTGACTGCCTGTCCTTACGTATACTTCATCGTCATCAGCCTATCGCAGTCCACTGCTGGACATAGGTCCAGCACTGTCCAAGTGTTCGCCACTTTGGGCAAACACCCGGAGGTTAAACACATAATCGCCATGCTGAGCAGGCGGGTTGGCGATCGCAGGGCATAGCTTCTCGCCCCATTCTGTAGTTTTTAACTAAGCCTTCAATCGTGATGGATAAACCATCACTTTCAACACTCACGTCACACAAAAAAAAAACTTAGTATTGTATGAACCAGAATATTACTAACCCCAATTTTTACACGCCATATATTGGCAAAACATGTGACACCTAAAACTAACACTGACATCTGAAATATATTCATGCAAATGTAATATGTACACACATGTTTTGGTAAATAAATGTATCTTTATCTTTATCTTTCGTTCTATGCGTACCCAGGTAAACGGTGCTCGTTTCCTGATATTCCCTTAACCCTCTACTACAGCCCAGGATGCGATAGTCAATAAAAAGCCGAAATAGGTTAGGTTCCCTCGCAGAGCGGTCAAATGCACGAGTAAAGACAATACGGAGGGACAGAGTGCATCAATGGCCCAATCAAGAGTGGCGCGATTGTTGGTCCTTGCTGCTGTTATACGGGGTATCAGGGGGGTGCAAGTTATGGGGGGGAGAGTATCGTGCGCTGGGGAGGGTCTTTTATTTTATGCGAGAGGTGTGACGAGCAAGTGATGCCTGATGGTAAGCAGTCGACACCGCCCATGGACACTTACAACTCTAATCGAGTTTAGGGCCGCTGCCCGCCTTTTAAATATGAATATATATTTTTTTTTTTTATAGTGGCTCGACATAATGGCTTCCCTACACCTGATGGAAAGCGAAAGAGAAGCCCAAGTCGCTGTGACAACGGGCAAGTAACTGGTCAGTTACCTGTCAGTTGCCACCGCCATGCCGGCCCACGGGCTCGAGCTCCGGAAACCCTACTCACCGGCAGAAACACGACCCAGAGGTCATTTGACTGCGGTATTCTATAGGGTGGAGGTCCTTCCCCGGACGGGCGGCTCAATTCGAGCGAAGATTCGCTATGCCCTACCTCTCTTATATATGAATGGCTTAGAATACTACCGAGGTATCACTGGCGACTGGTAATACCTGGCGGTTAAAAGGACCTGTGGAGTCGTGGCGCGCTAATGCAAACGAGGTATACTGCCATATACCGTGAGTAGGGTTTCCGGAGCTCATGGGGGGGTTAGGGTTGGGCCGGCATGGCGGTGGCAACTGACAGGTTACTTGCCGGTTGTCACAGCGAATTGGACTCCACTTACGCTTTTAAGCGTATAAGCGTATTGAATTATGTCGTATTTTTTTTTATAGTGTCTCGACGGCGACGACGAGTGGCTCGGTAAATATTTTTTAATGCACAAAAGGCCATTTTCCCTTTGGTACATACCTCAAAATCGCTTCTTCGCGTATCTTGGACCAGTACTATTTCACAATCAAGTGTCGTGGACGCCCCAAAGCTTCTGCGAACTGTACCGTTTGTATTGGCTCCGTACACAGTTATTCATTTAGATATACCGGTGTGTGCACTGCACAATTGCACATGTGCATATATGCACCTGTGATTCGTTTAAATGTAGACGGGTTTGATTGATTGAAGCACCATCTATAGATATAGATTGTCTTTACTGCACACTAACAGTTGACAAACAAAGATATCAAGGTTCAATGTAGGCTGTCTTATCGCTTTTAGCGATCGCTTTCGGTCAACCTTATAATTATGTACCTACTAGCTGCTGCTCGCGGCTCTGCCCGCGTGAATATTCGTATAAAACATAGTCTATGTGTTAATCTGATGTACAAACTATATTCCTGTAAAGTTTCATTAAAATCCTTTCAGTAGTTTTGGCGTGAAAGTGGAACAAACATCCATCCATCTATCCAAACAAACTTTCGCGTTTATAACATTAGTAGGACTAGTAGGATTTGTTTGTAGCACACTACCTTTTTACTGTTTCTGCTTAGCCCAATGACTGACTGGTAGAGCCTGCCTACGCGGCGTTAAGTCCGCCTTTTGTCCAAATTTTATGTGCAATAGACTAAATAAATAAATAAACTTTTAGGTGGAAGATAACTAAAGCAGGGATAAGGCGCCAATTGACAGAGGTACCAATGGATGGGCAAAATTTGGCTTTTTTTTTGTTGAATTTATTCTGTGCGATGACGGGTCGCGCAAGGGACTTGATGATTTCAGCTTAACTTGGCTAGTAACCACCGTGCACCGAACATCGATAATAAACAACGCAGCAAAATACATTTCTGGTGGAAAAACACCCTAAGAGTTAACATTGACATTCACATCACCTACTTAAGTAATACATTTTGCCTAACTAATACTGTTTCGAGAAAGACCACATTCTCTAGATAAAATTCCCCTACATGAAAATTGTGTACAACAATTCAGAACGTTCAGAGCGCCGGCTTAGTCAGTCGAATTTCGCTGGTCATGAGTATATTTTTTCAATTTAGACTTAAAAGAGGGGACGCGGATTTTCTAAGCGCTATTGGAGGTTCTATTACGGGTCGAGGTCACTTCTCAAACGGAACAAAGGCTTACATTCTCTTGTATTCCTCGTACATAGTAACATGTGAACCAATCACATGATATAAGAACTGCTAAACTTTTTTATAAATAAACTAGCGACCCGCCCCGGCTTCGCACGGGTTCAATACTATTTTTCCCGCTAACTCCCGTTCCTGTAAGAATTTCGGGAATTCCTTTCTTAGTGCACCTCTACGGTACCTAAGCTACGTCCCTTCCAAATTTGAAGTGCCTACGTTTAGCCGTTTAGGCTGTGTGTTGATATGTCAGTCAGTCAGTTTCTCCTTTTATATATTTAGATATCAGACAACATCACATACATTGCTCCGATACCAAAGTAAGTAGCTTAAGCACTTGTGTTATTGGTATCAGAACAATGAAGGTACCACAAATAAATACTTAAATACAAATATAAACACCCAGACAAGGAAGAAACACAAGTGTTCATCACACGAATGTTTGTCCCGGGTGGGAATCAAACCCACGAGCCTTGGTTCAGAAGGCAGGGGTCAAACCAATTAAGCCACCGAGTCAGCCAGTCAAGTCACCGAGTTTTGGTTCATAATGGAATGTAATGCGTCATCGTACGAGCAACCGCAATCCACCAAAAAGATGAAATTAAATATCAAAATTGTGCTTCACACAAAATTATGAAACCAGCTTACTATACTTATATTGCAAGATCCAATCTCACGGTATCCAACGAAATCACTTAGACTAGACAATTAAAACAATTAAAAAAGCTATGATGCAATCAGAAAACCGTACAGAAATAGCGAATCCGAAAACCATTTGAGACGTTAAGAATTATTTAGTCACAGTAACAGAGCGGTTGTGCCCGGTAATTGTTTCTAAGTAGACATGGCACGAAATCTATGATGAAGAGACGTAAACGGCACATTTTAATTGGTAAGCGTGAATTTTTAAGTCACGCAATATAAGGAATATCGGGCCTAGAAAAGTTCCCTGTGAGACATCCCGTATTCCTATCTCACGTACTATAATCGCTTCAACGTTTGATTTCTGGCAACGAACAGGATAATAACGAAGGAATTTGTAGGATTTTATTCAAAAGTAGAGATAAAACACAAACGGTAAGCATGGAAAAGAGATGAATAATTCTAGCGAAGGCGTTTCAAAGGAACAGGTAATCAATTTAGCAGGCAGAGCTATTGTTAACATCGAAATCATTAAATATGAACTTGCCAATCTGCTTTGGGGCATTTCGTTAAAAGAAACATGCTGCTTAAATTATTTGAGCGTGAAAAATGTTAACTTTAGTTAAGTTAACTACATAGGAGAAAATTCAAATTAGAGTACTGAGTCCCATTAATATCGTATGTATGTTTTCATACGGAGGGTGATAAATTATGTATTCCAGAAGGTAAACTGTGGGAGCAGAGATGATATCCTATTAACGATCTATAGAACAGATTTATACACTGTGTTATTGTTCAATTTACGCAACAAAGGGCTCCCTGATTGATAGGGAATTTGTATCCAGATATCAGTATTGGTGAGTCCATTATATCTGCAAATTGGTAGAGCTTTTGCTTGCACAGATGGTGTTTATTCTTATCAATATAGTGTTCTGTTCTGATTGAAATTATAAACACACATACTCGTATGTTAGACACATAAACGTAGTGTAGGTCGCCCTCAGGCTAGGTGGAGTGAAGATTTGCGCAGGACGGCTGGCAAGTGCTGGATGCGTGAATCCCGGGACCGATCGAAGTGGCAAACATTGGGAGAGGCCTATGTCCAGCAGTGGACTGATGTGGGCTGATGATAATGATGATGATGATGACTCGTATGTTAAATCTCATTCAATGGGTATCGTAGAAGACGACTAAGGGAACATCAGGAAACGGGCAGCAGCATTTACAATAGGTACAAATAAAACCTACGTCGGCCAAGAGTGGTGACTAATTCACATCTCCCTAACTGACAGTTATCATAGGGGGAGGCTTATGTCAGCTGTGGACGTCTGCAGGCTAATAATGATGATGTGATATGTTTGCAAAATGAGAGGTTATAGTAACTTAATTAAAAGCAAATATTTTTAATTCTAGTGCATTCATTGCTCTAATAAATACTCCGGTTTTAATGGCTCTAGTGCTGAATATATTAATTCCGAATTCGTTTATTTAATAACTCGAAGCTCACTGTGCAAACTTTGGTATGTTTTTTTGTTAATTATACCTTACTATTCATAAAACCTATTTATAATGTTTGAATTTACTGGAAATTTATCTGTTCATCTGGTTTTAGCAATATTTATTCTATATTTCGTGTTTTTAGTAATAGAAGTCTGGCAGACGTAGAAGCAATGATGGAGCAACATTTTCTACAGTCGTGTTGGAACCCATAGTACGTATTCAAACCTACCTAGGTTTACTAGTAGGTACTAGTAAACAAGTATTTTATCCTAGATCACATCATCACTTAACGTGATGGTGGTCGTGATTGTGGTCAAAAGATTTCTTAGAATAAAAAAACCCTGACATGCACTTTTTCATATTGTTATTTAAAATCCTGGCAAACCATTGTAACGTTGCATTATATGTTTCTCTACCTCCTTTTTTTTCTTTAGGTAATTTATATCCTAATATAAGTTAAGTCCTAACTTAGACTGCCAATAATCTAGACACAATAGATAAATTATTGTTTGTCGGTCACCGATGACAATAATGTGTTAGTGATGATAATGCTAACTTTTCACAATGGCTAGTTTATTTTGATTAATTTAACGTGCATAATAAAAGACACGAAGTGCTGGAAGCAAGAAACCCAAGATCGAAGTGGCTAGCAATTAAGGAGGCCCTCAAGGCTGATTATGATGATGAAGGTGAATTAAAAGCCCAAATTGTGTGCCTTTTAAAGCCTAAAGCAAATTACAGTATAATTCAAAATACGTTCCAATCCATAGCAATCCAATTCGATGTTGAACTCGACAAAAAAAATGTAACATATCACTCAGAAAACAATTAAATTGCTCTCCGAGATTAGAAAGCTTTCCACGAACTTTTCCTTTTAAAGAATTCGGCTAAAAAACAATTAAAGAATGCTTCGGACGTCCGACTTATAATTCAAAATGTAAGATTTGGTTAGGAATTTACTCGGAACGTAGACATAATGTCGGAAGGAATTTTGTTTCTTTATTTAACTTTTCCTTCTCCTGTCGTTTAAGTGGCGGTGGGGGAACTGTCAAGTGTTAGGTGTTTCTTAAAATCAAAATTTACACGAAGTTTTAAGGATTTTTGGGGAGTTTCTTTCTTAACGCTCGATTTTGTGTGTGTAGTGTTTTTTTTATGATAGAGGTAACGGAGCCGTCACCTGATGGTAAGTGTCAGCCCATAGACACCGCAACACCAGGAGAGTCACAGGTGCGTTGCCGGCCCTTGAGAAATCTGCAGGCTCGCTTTTAGAAGGTCGTTACGTCATTCAGTCGGAAAAATTGCAGCCGGAAGCTGATTCCAAAGACCAGTTGCACGAGGCAGAAAATTGCGCGCAAAATGCACCGTGGAAGACTTCAAACTATCAAGATTGTTACTTTCCTTCTAAAGATACCTCGAGATGGGCACTCCCGGTTTTTAAGAAATGTTTTTCGCCCCACGAACTCCGGAAACCCTACGCACCGGCTAGAAACATGACCCGGAGGTCATTTGGCTGCGGTATTCTATAAGGTGGAGGTCCTTCCCCGGACGGGCAGCTCAAGTCGAGCGAAGATTCGCTATGCTCTACCTCTCATGGGTATTCTGAGGTGTAGCATGTGTATTCTTGATGGTCTAAATCGTATGCATTGGGACACAACGCTGCGGAAAGTATATGTGTATAACATATACATATAGTATTGCACCCGTGCGAAGCCGGGGCGTGTCGCTAGTCATATATAATTCGCCAATTTTGTCACGGATGTGAAGAATATCAACTTTGTAAGGTTTCTCCCATATCTCAATGTTAGGAAGGATTTTACGATCCATAAAACGCTAGTATTAAAATTCATTCTCTTCTTTTTGATTAAACTAAGTATCACGAATTCAGTCTCCTACAAAATTGTGTATTTAAATGGTTAGATCACGAAGCAAATACAGCTCCGTGGGTTAGATAAATAGAATAATTCTCTATTTTTTTTTTAGTTGCTCGACATAATGGCTTCTCAACGCCTGATGGAAAGCGAAAGACAAGCCCAAGTCGCTGTGACAACGGGCAAGTAACTGGTCAGTAACCTGTCAGTTGCCACCACCATGCCAGCCCAACCCTAACCCTATTACACAAAAGTACAAACATTTACGGTTGATGGGACCTAACAGAGGACTTAACACCCCTATAGAATATATAGAACTGGCTCGGTGGCTCAATTGGTAGTGACCCCTGCCTTCTGAACCAAGGGTCGTGGGTTCGATTCCCACCCGGGACGAACATTCGTGTGATGAACACTTGTGTTTGTTCCGTGTCTGGGTGTTTATAATTTGTATTTAAGTATTTATTCGTGGTACCTTCGTTGTTCTGATACCCATAACACAAGTGCTTAAACTACTTACTTTGGGATTAGAGCAATGTATGTGATGTTGTCTGATATTTATTTATTATTTATTTACAAGAAAAAGCATTACATACATATTGTAGTACAATCCCGAAATGATGATTGCCAATATGGCGGGCCCTATATCCAGCAGTAGACTGTAATTGGCTGATGATCCCCTGAAGAACCTTTGTGCCCACTTGTACTACCATGTAGTTCTACCGTAGGACTACTGGGAATTTTTTTTTTCATCAGTCCTACGATTTTGCATGTTACGTGTCCAGCAGTGGACTGTAAGAGGCTGATGATGATAGCAAACATTTGTTGTACAATGTAGGCGGCATAATCGCTATTAGCGATCTCTTCCAGGCAACCTTAGAATAAAGGATAGTTAAAATAAAAGCATTTTTAGCAAAAAAAATCGACTTCAATGTTGTAACAGATGGGGCCAACTAGGAAATACAGCCATTTGAACAAAAAAAAGTATTTTCCAAATCGGTTCACAATTTACGGAGACTTGTGGTAACAAACATACAACAAAAAAAAATTGTGGAATCGACTCCTTTTTTTGAAGTCGGTTAAAAAAGGATGCCTTTGTGTAATATAAATAAAGGTACTTACCAAGAGCGAAGCCATCTTTAGCCCATTGCACCTGGCCAGCGAGGTTGCTGACGGCGCACTCCAGAACTGCTTCAGAGCCCTCCTGCACCCTCAAGCTACGAGGGACCGTTCGGAAGTACTGCTGCTGGAAGGCCGCTGAGCAGGCTAACACTGGAACAAGAGATCAGATGGTTAGAAACAAGTTAAAGCATGTTCTTTTTAAAGAGAGGTAGGGCATAGCGAATCTTCGCTCGAATTGAGCTGCCCGTCCGGGGAAGGACCTCCACCCTATAGAATACCGCAGCCAAATGACCTCCGGGTCGTGTTTCTGCCGGTGAGTAGGGTTTCCGTAGCTCGTAGGGGGGTTAGGGTTGAGCCGGCATGGCAGTGGCAACTGACAGGTAACTGACCAGTTACTTGCCAGTTGTCACAGCGACTTGGGCTTCTCTTTCGCTTTTCATCAAACACAGGGAAGCCGGCGGATCATCTTTTTGCTCCAAGCCATTTGGTGTATCCTGACGAATAACAAACGAGGCTCCGGCAACCGACTGGGTGGCGGTATAACCACCACAATTGAAGGCGTAGCTAAATACCACAGGCCGATGACGGGCGATGGCCAATCCGCCTGCCCAGCGAGGCGATTAAGGGTATATCCTGATGATGGTATACCCTTAACTGTTGCCCTGAGTGGCGAGCAACTGGAGAGGCCTATCTCCAGCAGCAGTGGATTGCAATGGGCTGATGATGATGATGACTCGGAGTCTCCCTAGTATGTTATATTTCTAGAGCATATAATTATGTCACTTCCATTCTACCAAGAAACTCACACGAGTTTAAAAAGTTAAAAAGTGTAACTACACAGTTACACTTTTTAACTTTCAAGTATTACAATAGTTATGTTCGCAACTTATTCAAAGTTATCATTTTACTTTTAATAAAGTTTTATCACTATCATAATAAATAAAACTTGAGAGAAACTTTTAAATAAAAGAGTATGCACAAGAAATTGCATGACCAACTCCACTTGTGTTCGAAACTGATATTTGCAGACAGATTTAACTCGCCCACTCCAAATAAATGGTACCAATTGACAACTAAGTAATGTCTGGTGTTTCAAGTTCGTTTCATTAGTTCCAATTGAAAATCAAAAGGAATTGATTAAGTAGCAAACTTGTTAAGAAACAACCTTGAAAATAACCTAACCGCTTATGATCGGGCGAGTTGGCAGCCATTTTGTTCCCGAATGGAATCATTTTCATATAACGGTTTTTTTGTTATCATCACATCCAGAGCTGGACATAGGCCTCCAACAACGATAATAGGGATGTTTCCAGGATCAAAATAATTACATTATATTTAGTCCGTATTTTAGATTATAAAAATATACTTATTGGACACGTATTTTTACTTTTTTCATTTAAAACAAAAATAACAATGATACAAGGCATCAAAATTTATTAGTGGGAGTCTTTGACGTCACTCAGTGGCGGAAAAACTCCCACTCTCTGACGTCACGCGTAATTTTAACGGGCTATATCTTTATCATTTTCGGTCTAATTTAGAAAAGAAAAAATATATGTCTTTTATTTTTAACAATCTAAAAGAGGGAAGTCTGTATTACTGTATCTGTGTCTGTAATACTGTATACATTATTAATTTAACTACGTCATAAAGTTAAGGCCTTCTGAAACATAACAAGACTTCCATATCACAAATATCTAAGTTCAAACAACTAAACCTTTTAGCATTACTGTTCCACTCTTAACCGTTTTACGACCGTCTACAAAACAAATAAATGCAAATTATTCTTTTTATATTTTTAGCGACAATCCTTATAGGATGCTGCATGCGGCCACCACATGGCAACCAATGGACATCTTTATTGTTCATTTACGATACGATTTACTGCGAAATCGTACGGAGTATGTTAATATAACGATTTACTTTTGTATTCTGTTCTAAGAATCTTTTCAGTTTAAAGTTTGCGTTGCGAGAATTTGAGAGCCTTTTTTCTCAAATGTTACTTAGGCGATACCCCATCTTTGTTCCCGAATAGTCTTTTTCATTTATTTTAGACAGGAAACACACGGACAAATACAAACAGACTGATATTTAAATGTCCAAATAATTTCCATACCTACGCAGTTCAAAACGATTGTTGACCTAATCTAGGATTGTCTGAACCCATTCAACCAAACATGTTTTATAATAATTAAAATACCCACATCAAACAAATTATAATTTACCAATCGCAATAATATTTGAATCAATTGTTTTACATCCTAATATTCCATTGAACTATTATAATTTATAATGCAAGGAATAACAAACACGGCAATTCAGCTCTCTCAAAGCGAGTGTATCCGACAATTTCGTTCACAAAGGAATATTCAATTCATAATAACGAGAATTGTGAAATATTTCTGCTACTGATGCAATATGAACGCTATAAAATTTGCATCATGATTTAAAATTAGATACGGTTGGAGGTAGGAACAGGTGTGTAAATCAAATATTGTAGAAAATGGCATAAATGGTTTAATCCCACGCTTGAAAATGCATTTTATCGTCTTATTAAACTTAGAAGGATAAAGTAGAAGTTCATTTCGTTATTTGTTTGATTGTTTTGTGTTTATTTTTAATAATAATATTTAAGAGTTAGGTTTAGTATGTAGTTCACCCCCTTTATATTTCTAGTATCCTCTACCCTAAGGTTGTCTGGAAGAGATCGCTTATAGCGATAAGGCCGCCTAAATTGTGCAACGAGTGTCTGTTATACCTAGATTTAAGTCAATTGTATGGTGCGCAATAAAGAATATCTAAATAAATAAATAAATATCAGACAACATCACATACATTGCACACATATCTATCTATCTAAGAATTCTGTTACATTTACTATGTTGTCGCTGCGCCCAGCCGACCTCTTGGTGCCTGCGGAACACCCAGTATCGAGGTTTCTTAAAAGATACCTCGGCTTATACTGAGTGGACACCCTTTAGTGTCACGCTGTGTTTTTATTGTACATTTAAGCGATAAAGCGATAAATAACCCAAGACATGCCACGCTGGGCCACACAGCGCAACCTAGCCCCAAACTAAGCCGAAGCTTGTACTATGGGTACTAGACAACTGATAAACTTACTTAGATACTTTTTTTTGTAAATAAATACATATTATACATAGAAAACACCCAGACCAATACAAACAGACATGTTTATGAACACAAATGTTTGTACTGTGCGGGAATCGAACCCACGACCCTTGGCTCAGAGGGCAAAGGTCACTACCAAATGAGCCACCGAGCATGCCAAGAATTTTTGAGATTTGAATGTAATCTTTAAATTTTAATAAGCGATACTAATAAACTTTTTTTCTTTCTTTCTTTCATCCATTCAAATCCGATGTGTCACAAATGAGGTCCTAAGATCGACCCCTGTGTGACACTGGATTCGGCATTATGGCAGCAAAGGGTGCCGTTGCGATTTATATAAACTATAGATCGCTCCGTCAAATAGCCAGCCAAGAGATTTTGCAGATAAAGCGGGATTTTCAACCCTGAAATCGCTATTAGCAAAACCGCTAATATATCCGGCCTTTTTCTAATTTACAATCAGCAAGAACCCTCCCCTCTACCAATATCGTCACATGTACCCAGTTTTACGCAAACTCGGTTTTAGATAACCCCGGTTTAGATTTGCCAGTTACAGTTACGAGTCGGTGATCAAAGCGCAGCCGGTTCTATCCGGTTTCTTACGGTTCGGCGGTCGCAGGGTTGTCAACGGGATATCCGAATCTTGGTTCATGTTAAAATTTGGCAGCTAAAACTGGCTGAATGGCTCATTTGGTAGACTGGCTCGATGGCTGAATCAATGGTCAAACACTCGTGTGATGAACATTTGTGTTTGTTCCTTCTCTGGGTGTTTGTATTTCTATTAAAGTATTACACTCGTATTTTTTTTTGGTACCTTCTTCTTTCATATACCTTTAACACAAATGCTGCATACTTTGTGATGGGATCAATCAATATTAGGTGATTTTGTCTTATGTTATATTATTATTATGACAGCTAAAACTTCGACATAGGGACTTGGCCAGCGTAAACTGTATTTATTTCCAAAATAAAAGATTCGCTATGCCCTAACTCTCTTAGCGAAAGAGAAGCCCAAGTCGCTGTGACAACGGGCAAATAACTGGTCTGTTACCTGTCAGTTGCCACCGCCATGCCGACCCAACCCTAAACCCCCACGAAACTCTCCTCACCGGCAGAAACACGACCCAAAGGTCATTTGACTGCGGTATTCTATAGGGTGGAGGTCGTTACCCGGACGGGCGGCTCAATTCGAGCGAAGATTCACTATGCCCTATCTCTCTTGAGTATCTTGCCCCAATAGTAAAAGCTACGGCTTAGATTGGGGCTATTTAGCGCTTGGTGCCATGCCTTAGGTTATTTATCTTCATATCGAGTCCACAGCACACCAATTTTATAGAGTTAGTCGAAAACTCCGAAAAGCGGATCGTTTTATTCAGCAAATTGGTAAGTCATTTATTTATTCTCGTTTCTACCAGCCCTAATAACTGGTCTATCTTATTCGGAATCCGTACGTACGGTGTCGCCCGCACTCGTGTTACTTAGAGGAACATCTGGCCTCAATTAAAGGATTTCGAATCCGAATATGACACTCGTACGAGTAAAGAGCTCGAAGACACTTTGATCTGCGAATATATCGAGCTAAGTAAATGTGTTTAAAGGTAGTGTAGGCGAAAGCAAATGAAGCTTATGGCATACATGAATGGTTTATTTTTTAATTAGCTGTCTAGACAAGTAATACACATACATGTGTGTATGGGGAAGTAAGGGATCGACTTATTATCTCTTCACTACAGACCACCATCACCTGCCCGTGGTGCATCCTGCTGAATAACAAACGAGGCTTTGTCAACCAACTGGTGGCAGTATAACTATCACGATTGAGGGTTTGAGGATTGAGATTGAGGGTTGATTGAAGGCGTAGTTAAATGCTACAAGTCAATGACGGTATTGTCGGGCAGCAGCGGACATGGGCCTGTCCAGTTATTCGCCACTTTAGGCAAACATCTGGAGGCTTTACATGAATCACCCTGGGTGATCACAGGGCGTAGGTTCTCGTTCTGTAATGTTGCTGCCCGTCATCGGCCTGTGGTATTTATCTACGCCTTCAATCGTGGTTATACCGCCACCAGTCGGTTGCCAGAGCCTCGTCTATTCATCAGGATGCACCACGGGCAGGTGAAGTTAGCTTGGAGCGAAAAGATGATAGGCCGCTCCCTTACATGCCGATGACGGCATCGGCCTGTGGTAGCTAGCTACGCCTTCAATCATGATGGTTATAACGCCACCAGTCGGTTGCCAGCGCCTTGTTTATTCAGCAGGATGCACCACTGGCAGGGGAAAGCTGATGGCTCGTTCCCTTACATCCCACGGCGCCGTCAGCACTCCGGAACCCCGACAGACGGAGTGTCATCGGAGGCTAATACGACGCGAGTGGGCGTCGAGGACTCGCGTCTGCGGGGTCGATGTACCAAACATTTGCCGGTGCAAGCCAGAGAAGACAGCGGGGAAATGGGAATTTAAAAAAAAATGATAGTATCACAGCTTAAGAGCCTTCAGGCGAAAAACTAAAGTGAGCCAATCCATTAGGCTTTTATTTATAGTAGCTCGACATAATGGCTTCCCTACGCCTGATGGTAAGCGAAAGAAAAGCGCAAGTCGCTGTGACAACGGGCAAGTAACTGGTCAGTTACAGGTCACGTGAAACTTTGTATCGCCGCGCCATTTTTAGGGTTCCGTAGCCATAATGGCAAAAACGGGACCCTTATAGATTCGTCATGTCTGTCTATCTGTCTGTCTATCTGTCCGTGCGTATGTCACAGCCAGTTTATTCCGAAACTGCAAGAGCTACATTATTGAAATTTGATACGTAGATGTATTCTGTAAACCGCATTAAGATTTTAAAATAAAATAAGGAAAAAATCCAAAAATTTTGGGGTTCACCATACATAGAACTGAAACTCAAAAATACTTTTTCATCAAACCTATACGTGTATCTATAGATAGATATTTTAAAATGACAAATAGGCTATTAAGGCTAAACAATATAATTAGTCCGTCTTTTAGCTTATTCAAAAATAAAAGACACGTATTTTTTCATTCGTAAATTAGACTAAAAATTAAAAAGTTATAGCTCGTTGAAATTACGCGTGACGTCACTCGGTGAGGCATTTTTACGGGAGCGAGTGACGTCAAATACTCCCACTCCTAACTTTTGATGCCCTGTATCTTTGCTATTGTTAATTTTAATGAAAAAAGGGAAAATATGTGTCTTTTATTTTTAAATAAGACGGACTAATTACAATTTTTAGCCATAATAGCCTATTTCTAATATTAAAAGTCGCTTCTGCCCTTAATTTAAGGCAGTGCAAAATATAAAGTGTAGTGTTCACATGTGAATAAGGATTGTACTCACGGTACGAACGTGGTAGATTAACACGCGCTCTTGAGAGACTTGAGCTTCGCCTCTGGGTGTTGTGAGATACATAAAGGACTAATTGGTGTCGGGTGCTTCGCGCTAATTGGTTAGTTTCAAGTTACTTGGAGGGAAATGGGAATGACAATTTACTGGTGCACACCAATCAAGTGATCTTTAACAAGAAAAATAAACAGATAGCATCTCGTACATTGCTTTTGACTGACCCGGTGGCTTAGCTAAGGATCGTGGGTTCGATACCCATCCGGGACAAAAATTCGTGTGATGAAAATTTGCGTTTTTTCCGTGTCTGGGTGTTTATATTTGTATTTAAGT
>CM062103.1:8863488-8964592 GCA_031163375.1 Conogethes punctiferalis
ACTGGCAACTCAGTCTAATCTCTCTCGGGGGGGAACAATCACCCACGTGGCGTGTTCGTCTTCCCCTCTCTCTCAATACTCAAAGCGCCCTTTACAGTTACGAGTCGGAGCATCAAAGCGCAGGCCGGTTCTATCCGGTGGTACTTCACGGTCGGCGGTCGCAGGGTTGTCAACGGGATATCCGAATCTGGTTCATGTTAAAATTTGGCAGGCTAGAATACTGGCTGAATGGTGGCTCATTTGGTAGACTGGCTCGATGGCTGAATCAAGTGGTCAAACACTCGTGTGATGAACATTTGTGTTTGTTCCTTCTCTGGGTGTTTGTATTTCTATTAAAGTATTACACTCGATTTTTTTTGGTACCGTCTTCTTTCATATACCTTTAACACAATATGCTGCATACTTTGGTGATGGGATCATTCAATAATAGGTGAGTTTGTCTTATGTTATATTATTATTATGACAGCTAAAACTTCGACATAGGGACTTGGCCAGCGTAAACTGTATTTATTTCCAAAATAAAAGATTCGCTATGCCCTAGACTCTCTTAGCGAAAGAGAAGCCCAAGTCGCTGTGACAACGGGCAAATAACTGGTCTGTACCTGTCAGTTGCCACCGCCATGCCGACCCAACCCCTAAACCCCCACGAAACTCTCCTCACCAGGCAGAAACCACGACCCAAAGGTCATTTGACTGCGGCTATTCTATAGGGGTGAGGTCGTTACCCGGGACGGGCGGGCTCACATTCGAGCGAAGATTCACTATGCCCTATCTCTCTTGAGTATCTTGCCCCAATAGTAAAAGCTACGGCTTAGATTGGGGCTATTTAGCGCTTGGGTGCCATGCCTTAGGTTATTTATACTTCATATCGAGGTCCACAGCACACCAATTTTATAGAGTTAGTCGAAAACTCCGAAAAGCGGATCGTTTATTTCAGCAAATTGGTAAGTCATTTATTTATTCTCGTTTCTACCAGCCCTAATAACTCGGTCTATCTTATTCGGAATCCGTACGTACGGTGTCGCCCGCACTCGTGTTACTTAGAGGAACATCTGCCTCAATTAAAGGATTTCGAATCCGAATATGACACTCGTACGAGTAAAGAGCTCGAAGACACTTTGATCTGCGAATATATCGAGCTAAGTAATGTGTTTATAAGGTAGTGTAGGCGAAAGCAAATGAAGCTTATGGCATACATGACATGGTTTATTTTTTTAATTTGCTGTCTAGACAAGTAATACACAGTACATGTGTGTAAGGGGAAGTAAGGGATCGACTTATTATCTCTTCACTACAGACCACCATCACCTGCCCTGGTGCATCCTGCTGAATAACAAACCGAGGCTTTTGTCGACCAACTGGTGGCAGTATAACTATCACGATTGAGGCGGTTTGAGGATTGAGATTGGAGGGTCTGATTGACCAGGCGTAGTTAAATGCTTCAACGTCAATGACCGTAATTGTCGGGCAGCCGCGGACATGGGCCGTCAGTCCGTATTCCGCACTTTTAGGCAAACATCTGTAGGCTTTACATGAATCACCCTGGGTGATCACAGGGCGTAGGTTCTCGTTCTGTAATGTTGGCTGCCCGTCATCGGCCTGTGGTAAATTATCTACGCTTCAATCGTGGTTTATACCGCCACCAGTCGGTTGCCAGAGCCTCGTCTATTCATCAGGATGCACCACGGGCAGGTGAAGGTAGCTTGGAGCGAAAAGATGATAGGCCGCTCCCTTACATGCCGATGACGGCATCGGCCTGTGGTAGCTAGCTACGCCTTCAATCATGATGGTTATAACGCCACCAGCCGCGGTGCCTGCGCCTTGTTTATTCAGCAGGATGCACCACTGGCAGGGAAAGCTGATGGCTCGTTCCCTTACATCCCACGGCGCCGTCAGCACTCCGAACCCCGACAGACGGAGTGTCATCGGAGCTAATACGACGCGAGTGGGCGTCGAGGACTCGCGTACTGCGGGGTCGATGTACCAAACATTTGGCCGGTGCAAGCCAGAGAAGACAGCGGGGGAATGGGAATTTAAAAAACAATGATAGTATCACAGCTTAAGAGCCTTCAGGCGAAAAACTAAAGTGAGCCAATCCATTAGGCTTTTATTTATAGTAGCTCGACATAATTGGCTTCCCTACGCCTGATGGTAAGCGAAAGAAAAGCGCAAGTCGCTGTGACAACGGGCAAGGTAACTGGTCAGTTACAGGTCACGTGAAACTTTGTACGGCGCGCGCCATTGTTTAGGGTTCCGTAGCCATATATGGCAAAAACGGGACCCTTATAGATTCGGTCATGTCTGTCTAGGGCTGTCGATCTCTGTCCCGTGCGTATGTCACAGCCAGGTTAATTCCGAAACTGCAAGAGCTACATTATTGAAAGTTGATACGTAGATGTAGCGGTAAACCGCATAGAAGATTTTTAAAATATAAATAAGGATAAATATCCCAAAAATTTTGTGGGGGTCACCATACATTGAACTGAAATCCAAAAATTCGTTTCATTCAAACCTATACGTGTATCTATAGATAGATATTTTAAAATGACAAATAGGCTATTAAGGCTAAACAATATAATTAGTCCGTCTTTTAGCTTATTCTAAAATAACGACACGTACTTTTTTCATTCGTAAACTTAGACTAAAAAATTAAAAAGTTTTAGCTCGTTGAAATTCGCGTGACGTTCATCGGTGAGGCAGTTTTACGGAGCGAGGTGACGTCAATACTCCCACTCCAACTTTTGATGCCCTGTATCTTTGCTATTGTTAATTTTAATTGAAAAAAAAAGGGAAATATGTGTCTGTTATTTTAAATAAGACGGACACTTAATTACAATGTTTAGCCATAATAGCCTATTTCTAATATTAAAAGTCGCCTCTCTGCCCTTAATTTAAGCAGTGCAAAATATAAAGTGTAGTGGCTCACATGTGAACTAAGGATTGTACTCACGGTACGAACGTGGTAGATTAACCACGGCTCTTGAGAACTTGAGCTTCGCCTCTGGGTGTTGTGAGATACATAAAGGACTAATTGGTGTCGGGTGCTTCGCGCTAATTGGTTAGTTTCAAGTTACTTGGAGGGAAAGGGGAATGACATTCTTTACTGGGGCACACCAATCATGTGATAGCTTAACAAGAAAAATAAACAGAGTAGCAGTCTCGTACATTGCTTTTGACTGACCCGGTGGCTTAGCTAAGGATCGTGTGTTCGATACCCATCCGGACAAAAATTCGTGTGATGAAAAATTTTGCGTTTTTTTTTTCCGTGTCTGGGGTTTTATATTTGTATTTAAGTATATATTTTGTGGCTCTTCGTTGTTCTGATACTCATAACACAAGTGCTTAAGCTGTACTTAGATTGCATTGCTTACTAATGAGTTATGTAGAATCAAATGTATAGAGAACGTATTTTCAACGTACAAAAAATAGACTAAATATCTTAAAACCAGAATTAAACTATGTATTAATGTGTGTTAAACTTATAAAAGGATTATCTACCTTAGACAAAAGAAGAAAAGGTACAATTTGGCTTAAATAACCCCTATGTGTTTCAGTACAAAGGCAATTATATCGTTTCAAAGGTGTTAAATGGGTTAACCACATTCCTGAAAAAAAAAAGTTAAAGCAATCATAATGTTGAGAACCAATTTTAAGGGATCCGTAGAACACTTAAATGTAAATTCGCTATTTTAACCTTTAATTCCCAAGAAAATTACAGTTGAAAAGTTGAACGAAACGATTGTAGGGTTGCTATACGTCCTGATATGCCCGGGGAATAAAACTCTTTCCTTTTCTTGAAGTGTAATAGATTGATATTCATTATTGCGCAAAATGCAAACATTTTTACAGAAAAGGTAATACAGACAACTATGGTAACAACATAGGCTGTTTTATCGCTAGTTAAGCGACCTCTCCAGACAACCTTTAGTAAGGAAGTGTAATTTTTCTGAAGAAAAGTCATGTGCGTGCTTTGCGCCAATTAAGCTGGTTTTTTCTTTCTTCCTTTTCCTTAAATTGTAATAGATAGAGATATTCTCTATCGCGCAAAATACAAATCTTTTCGAAAAAGATATTACCTACAGAGAACTATGAAACAATATAGGCGGTCTTATCCCTAGTAAGCGAACCTCTTCCAGACAACCTTCAGGTAAAGGAAGTGTAATTTTCTGATGGTAGTAATGTGTGTGCATTTCGCCGAACTGTTTTTCTTTCTTTCTTTTCTTGAAGTGTCCCGCTCTGAGTCCTGTATCATGGCAAAACCTATTCCAGCGGGCCAAGTTACGAGAAACCAATAATTAAAGTAAGTCGAAATGTATGCATTCTGTACATTATAATCCGTCATTAAAAGCTGGAACATACAATTATTGGTGTAGGAAGTATTTTAAATGACCAACTCGACACAACGAACGAAAACAAACCCTCCACTTTCGTACATAAAGTGCAAAATCGATCGAAAACTTCCGTCATGGGATTAGCGGCAGATAACTAAACAAATATGCACCCTAACTTCTGGATATACAGTCAATTTTCCTGTGAAGTCAAATAAACGATTCGGGGTAGCGTATCTAGATGTGAAAAGTTTTCCGTTGAAACCAAATTGTGTTCTATTATGGACTTAATAGAGTGGTTTATCGATTGCGGTCTGGCCTGTAACTGGTTATCACCGTAGAACCACATATACATATAATGTATATGTCGTTTCAACTGTTATGATGGCAGGTGGGAAACAATGTGTACAGGGAAGACCGGATGAGCGAGAAAGCTTGTATATGTCACCGGAAAATAGCAAGAATCGTAAGTTGATCAATTTCCTAGGTAGTTGATTAACTTCCGGAAAATAATAAACGGCAGTTGAAAATGTATTATTAACGTATGTATTTTTAGTAAATTGATCATTTTACGTGGGTCTTGCCGTAAAATCATTCCGACTAAGGTGAGGTGAACGTTGATTGGTTCAATGGCTCACGTGGCGTTATCCCGGCAACCATCAGGGAAGAGTGTATTAATTTACGGGTGCAACCGTTAAATAGTACCTTGAGCAACGATTGGCCCAATTGAGGACAATTTTACATGTGTCAAAATCGTAAATTATTAATGACTGTCAGACTACCGTAAATTGATCAACAAACTGAAATCCATTCGTAAAATAATACATTTTCAACTACCGTTTGTTATATTCCGAAAGTTAATCAACTACCTAGGAAATTGATTCAACTTCCGATTCTTGCTATTTCCGTTGACGTAAAAAATGTAATTAGTCCGTCTTTTAGATTGTTCAAAAATAAAAGACACGATATTTTCATTTGTAAATTAGACCACAAATACAAAGATATAGCCCGTTAAAATTACGCGTGACGTCAAAGGAGCGGAGCTTCTTTTTCGCCACTGATTGACGTCAAAGACCCCTACTCCTACATGCTTTGTATCTGGTGTATTTTTTGTTTAAATGAAAAAGGAAAAATTACGTGTCCAATTATTTTTTATAATCCTAAAATACGGACTAAATAAAATGCTTAGACTAAGACATGCCACGTTGGGTAAGCATCGCCATCTAGCCCCAAACTAAGCCGAAGCTTGTACTATGGGTACTAGACAACTGGTGAACTTACTTAGAAACCTTTTAATTTTGTAAATAAATATATTACATAGCACACACCCAGACCAATACAAAACAGACCCGTTCATGCACACAAATGTTGTACTGTGCGGAATCGAATCTGCGACCTCTGCGTCAAAGGCAGCGTTCACTAAACCAAACTGTCATAAAAAAAGATCTTTCCATCTATCCAACCATTTCACACTTATACAGTCGTCAACAGAATCGACTTACAAACTTCTTTCCCGCTAAAGACTCTTCAAACTCCGGGGTACTTATCCTTAACTCCGCTAACTCAGTTTTGTCGGGTTCCGCCAAAAAATGCGCAGTTTTATTGGTAGCCAGACGGCAAGGTGACTTACGTAAGATCTGGGCAAATTAGGTTGCATATTAACAGCTTCCTTTATCGGGAGAGACATTTGAAAGAATGATAGCTATTTATTTGAAACAGAGAACTATACTTCGGTTCTTAGAGTGAGTTTTTTTTATTTATATACTAGCTGAGCCTTTTTTTTATAGTGGCTCGACATAATGTCTTCCCTAAGCCTGATGGAAAGCGAAAGAGAAGCCCAAATCGCTGTGACAACGGCAAGTAACTGGTCAGTTACCTGACCAGATTGCATCGCCATGCCGGCCCACCCTAACCCCCCACGAGCTCCGGAAACCCTACTCACCGGCAGAAACACGACCCGGAGGTCATTTGACTGCGGTATTCTATAGGGTGGAGGGCCTTCCCGGACGGGCGGCTCAATTCGAGCGAAGATTCGCTATGCTCCTCTCTAAAACCACCACCATGTCTTTTAAAAAAAATTTTTGTAACTTTTGTATTTGTATACCTACCCAACTTTGTAACAGCATGTAAGGGAGCGACCTATCATCATTTCGCTCCAAGCCAACCTCACCTGCCGTGGCGCATCCTGCCGAATAACAAACGAGGCGCTGGCAACCGATTGTAGCGGTATTACCTTCACAACTGAAGGCGTATCTAAATACCACAGACCAATGACGGCAGCAGCGTCACCGTAGCTAGAATCTACGCCCTGCGATCGCCAACCCGCCTGCCCTGGCATTATGGGTATATATTCCAGATGTTTGTTCCAGCCATAGTGGCGAACAACTGGAGAGGCCTATGGGATGCCTAGAGGGGAATGCATTAGGCACCGTCATGGCACGTCCGGGGGGAGGTGACATGGTGTGTGGGACTCACACTTCCCGAAATAAATAAATAACTAAATAATAAATAACATGCCACGCTGGCCACACAGCGCCACCTATCCCCAAACTAAGCCGAAGCTTGTACAATGGGTACTAGACAACTGATAAACTTACTTAGATACTTTTTTTTGTAAATAATACATATTATACATAGAAAACACCCAGACCAACACAACAACATGTTCATGGAATCGAACCCACGACCCTTGGCTCAGAGGCAGAGGTCACTACCAAATAGCCACCGAGCCTGTCAATCAAAAATGGAGGGTATACCCACTAAACGCCCCCCTGTCTGGCGCACCTAACTTAATCACACCTTCTGTTATAACATCCTTACAGCCTTTGATAATATTAAAATGATTGCCAGGTCCCCATCATGATTACCCCTTATGCTTCAAGAAGCAAGCTCGCTTTACCAACTAGATGCTTAGCTTAACAGAAGCTAGCAGATAATTAAATTCTGTGCTATCCGGCGTATTTTAATTGAAGTTCAGAATTAGTTTAAGGGTCAGATTTACAAGACTGCCTTGTAATATAATAGTCTAGCTGTGCCCGCGGCTTCGCCCGCGTTAATCCCCATTTTAGGGAAGTGGGGGGTTAGAAAGGGCAAAAAGTAGGTTATGTTACTCTCAATCCCTTCAACTATCTCCACTTAAAAAATCACGCCAATTCGTCGCTCCGTTTTGCCGTGAAAGAAAGACAAACATACAGACAGACAGGCAGACACACTTTCCCCATTTATAATATTAGTGTGGATGGTAGGTACATATTAGTATCTATCAGATACGTTTCCCTTACTATAGATAGATAGATAGATACTCTTTATTGCACAAAAACACGACATTACAGGAAAACATATTACAAACAACACAAAGTACAATCTAGGCGGTCTTATCGCTTATAGCGATCTCCTTCCAGACAACCTTCAGGTAGAGGAAACCAGATCTATAAATATTACAAAATATGCACCAAATTGGAAGATACTTAGTAGGATGAGTCGTCTAGAAGTTCATCAGCAGCCTATTGCAACCCACTGCTGGACATAGGCCTCTCCAGTTGTTCGTCACCTAAGGCAAACTTCTGGAGGATACACCCATATCGCCACGCTGGGCAGGCGGGTTGGCGATCGCAGGGCGTAGCTACTTGGCTCCGGTGACAAGACATGTCACAGGTACATACATAACTAAATATTGGCACGCACCTATGGGCAGCGCCAGACGACAGACTATCCGTGACGCACTTTTTAGTCTGTGATGGAATTATATTGCATACGATCGCGCAAAAATCTGTCGCGGATATTTCACAGACTCAACGCACCATCTTTCATCATTCTGTCGGCAGAGCTGTAGGGACCTAGATGCTCTTTTTAAATGTCTCAGACGCAGACTCTATCGCACCAAAAAGTCTGTCGTCTGCGCATCCCCTATTAGGTTACTATAACTGTTCCAAAAAAGCACCATCACATTAACAATATTAATACGCCGGCATTTAGCCAAGGAAAAAGGTCGGGACATCACCTGCCAACCGAGGGCCTGGACCGCCCTAAGTAGAATTCATTATTTCCCCGGCAGGTCTGATTAAACGGCAGAGAGCGTAGCAATTAATAACAACAAGAAAAATAACGCTATCTGTTACCGGGCGACGAAAAATGCTGGAGTGACGGATTGGGCGGAATAACGTTTATGTTGGTTCTCGATAGGGAATCGCTTGGGTGAGGAATTTTCGAGAGTATACACTGATCATTTCACTTCCAGTCGTGCACACCTTAAAAATAAATAACCCAAGTCCATGCCACGCTGGGCCAATCGCCATCTAGCCCCAACCTAAGCCGAAGCTTGTACTATGGGTACTAGACAACTGATAAACTTACTAGATACTTTTTTTGTAAATAAATACATATTATACATAGAAAACACCCAGACCAATACAAACAGATGTTTTTGAACACAAATAATAAATAATAAATAACTCAAGACACGCCACGCTGGGCCACACAGCGCCGTCTAGCCCCAAACTAAGCCGAAGCTTGTACCATGGATACTAGACAAATGATAATCATACATACTTATATCCTTTTGTTTTTAAATAAATACATATTATACATAGAAAACACCCAGAGTCCCAGACCAATACAAACAGACATGTTAATTTACACAAATGTTTGTTTGTACTGGGCGGGAATCGGAAATACTCTTCTTGAAATACTCTTGAGCGGATGCCCGTTTGGAGCTGTGGAGAGTACAGCTCCATCTACAGCCAAGTAGAACCTCCGCCCTATAGAATACTGCAGTCAAATGACCTCTGGGTCGTATTTCTGCCAGTGAGTAGGGTTTCCGGAGCTCGTGAGGGGTTGGGGTTTGGCCGGCATTGCGGTGGCAACTGACAGATAACTGACCAGTTATTTGACCGTTGTCATAGCGACTTAGGCTTCTCTTTCGCTATCCATCAGGCGTAGGAAGCCATTATGTCGAGCCACTACAAAAAAAAGAAGTATAGCATGTCTTCGGTTATTTTATACAGATCAAAAACAAAGAGTATTGGCGCTAAGTGGCTTAAAACCAACATAAATTTCACCATTGAAGATGCACAGAGTAACAATATTACGTTTGAATTACCAACGACATCTGTAAACACCAATAAAGCTTGCCTTGCGTTTTCTTCACCGCTACAAGTACAACTGACATTTAAGAATAGATTGTGCTAACTATGTGGCCCAGTGAAGATGATAACAGTATGGGAATTATTGGGTATGAATTTTGTATCAACAATAACTATTACAAAATGATTATTGTATCAACAATAACTATTACAAATATTTTTACAAAGTTATTTAAATGAGTCTTCACTAAGCAAGAAACCTACTACTACGTTTTTGTTGGCAATTAGAATTAAGTAAACCAAAGAATCGATATTAAGAATTATTCCTGCTTACAATCAATTTCAATTTCATCTTCAATCCATTTAAAACAATTTTAAAACTTACCTTTTTCTAACATAATAAAAAAACAAACTATGGTTTGACTAGATTCTGATGTCAATACATTCCCACTGCTAATTACACTATTAATTTATTGATTTATTTAATCTTTATTGCACAATACTTTACACTTTAATGTACAAAAGGCAGACTTAATGCATTATGTACCATCAATATCAACGGTCCAATATTGTAAAATTTACACCAAACCAAGTCAATACCCAAAAAATGTTGATTAGTCAAAGTTCCTTAATTGGGAAAAAAGACTTCACTGCACTTACAAAGACTATGCGAAAGATCACATAGACAAGTAGTTGGTATTTTAAAGATAGGTAATTTTAACAGCTTGCCTTGCAGCAAGTTGCATAATAAAGAAACATGCACCTATTGACAAGACCTATACAATTTGCATCACACTTCAAATGCGAAAAGTCAGTGGAGAATTTTCTAGTGACTGGGATATACTGGGCATTTTAATAAGGATTGGTAATTTCGTTTTATGCAAGAGGCGGCAGACGAGCAAATGTGATGCCTGGCGGTAATATGATTCTCTGTGTGGATTTCTGGATTTGGTGACTGGGTATTTTGATAATGTTTTGGTATTTTGATCCTCGGTGCGGTTAGGATGCGGTAGAATAGGACGGATTAGGATAGAAAATTGTGCTGCCCGCCCGGGGACTGGAGCTCCTTGCTCCACCCTATAGAATACCGCAGCCAAATGACCTCCGGGTCGTGTTTCTGCCGGTGAGTAAGGTTTCCAGAGCTCGTGGGGGGTTCGGGTTGGGCCGGCATGGCGGTGACAACTGACTAGTGACCGACTTGCTTGGTGAGTTACTTGCCCGTTGTCACAGCGACTTGGGCTTCTCTTTCGCTTTCCATCAGATGTAGGGAAGCCATTATGTCGAGGTACTATTAAAAAAATATTTATTTATTTTCCTTTATTGTCTTTGTTTTGTTCTACAAATTGTATCTATCTGTCAAATCTTTCTTTCGAGACTAAATGCTTTCTAAACATAACCAATAGTAAGGGATCAGATAATTCATTGTATTTGTACCAAAGGGAAGCATTAATATAAGAATTAAGGGCGTTGATAAATAGGCCTTAGTATCGCGTTGTGAGCGAACTGACGAGTATGATGGAGCGGTCCAGTGCCACTGAGCTATTGAGGAATGGGATCAAGTGGGATTAGTATTGGGATGCTGGGGGATCAGATCGATTATTGATAGTGGGGGATGCTTAAATTGATAGTTATGTTCGTTTGTTGTTTGGTTCTGCTAAATGATGTAAGGGAGCGCCCTATCAGCTTTTCTATCCTCACCTGCCCTTGGTGCATCCTGTCGAATAGCAAACGAGGCTCTGGCAACCGACTGGTAGCGGTACAACCATCATGATAGAAGGAGTAGTAAATACCATAGGCCGATGACGGGCAGCAGCGTCACCGGAGCGAAAAGCTACGCCATACGATCGCCAACCCGCCTGCCCAGCGTGGCGATTATTTGTATCCTCCAGATTTTTCCTCTATGTGGCGAACAACTGGAGAGGCCTATGTCCAGCAGTGGACTGCGATAGGCTGATGATTAATGAAGTTTAACGGCCTTTAGTTTAGAAGTCGTCAGCCTGTACTTTAAAGAGACTGCTTTCCTCATATTCTCAGTCATCGTCGCGTCGTGACTGTCGCTCGGTGGCTCATTTGGTAGTGACCTCTGCCCTCTGAGCCAAGGGTCGTGGGTTCGATTCCCGCACAGTACAAACATTTGTGTTCATGAACTAATCTGTTTTTATTGGTCTGGGTGTTTCCTATGTATAATGTGTATTTATTTACAAAAATAAAAATGTATCTAAGTAAGTTTATCAGTTGTCTAGTACCCATAGCACAAGCTTCGGCTTAGTTTGGGGCTAGGTGGCCCAGCGTGGCATGTCTTGGGCTCATTTATTTATTTATTTATCGGTCTGTGTATATTTAGTTCCGCCTCCAATCGTGATGATTATACTGCCAAAACAGTCGATTGCCAGAGCCTCGTTTGTTATTCGGCTGGATGCACCACGGGCAAGTGAGGCTGACTTGAAGCAAAAAAAATTGGGTCGCTCTCTAACATTTCTAGAACTTCATTAACACTAATCAATTAAAACGAAGTATGCCGAACCAAACCGCACATACGTCAACAAACCCAAAAATGTCTTAATCACTTCAACACGACAAATGTCCCGATCTTCAAAGCAGAATACAGTCCAAAAGGTCATTTAATTACAAAGTACGACCTTTTGGTCTCCGATGAATGTAATTCGGGCTTAAATAAATCAGTGGGGTGCGACGCTTGTCGAAATGTATCGATATGTCGATATTTTATATCGATTAAATAGATTTTGAATGAATATTTAATAAGAAACGGTTTCTTTTGGAGGAATTATAAAACGAGCGAAAAAAGCTACGACTGATGATGACATACTATTTTATTAACTTCATCATCATCAGCCTATTACAGTCCACTGCTGGACATAGGCCTCTCCAGTTGTTCACCACCTAAGGCAAACATCTGAAGGATATACCCATAATCGCCACGCTGGGCAGGCGGGTTGGAGAAACTAATGCGAAAATTATGTCTGCTCGGTGGCTCAAATGGTAGTGACCTCTGCCTTCTGAGCCAAGGGTCGTGGGGTTCGATCCCCACACATTACAAACATTTGTGTGCATGAACATGGTCTGTTTGTTATTGGTCTGGGTGTTTTCTATGTATAATATGTATTTATTTACAAAAAAATAATGCATGTAAGTAAGTTAATCAGTTGTCTAGTACCCATAGTACAAGCTTCGGCTTAGTTTGGGGGCTAGATGGCGCTGTGTGGCCCAGCGTGGCATGTCTTGGGTTATTTATTTATTTATGTCTAGAAGTATTAGCCAGTGAGTTTGATGCGCAATAGGTAAAGAGCCCTGGGGATAGAGAGCCCTGAGGACAATACAGATAAATATACATTGGAGGTGTGGATAAGGTAGTTTCAGTATGCACATGGGTCCTTTTGGTTAAAGGATGTAAGGGAGCTGACTTACATCCTTTAGGTTTAAAGAATATTTATTTCCTCATTAAAAAACCATACAGTCACTTACAATGAGGAACTTAACTACTACTTTATTACGCGGGTACGTGCATAATCCGTCGATAAGGTAATAAAATTATTATTCGGGAACAATCCACCAGGTCGGTACCTTTACATTTATTAACTCGTATTTATATTGAAAGACCGGTGACGGGCAGCAGCGTCACCGGAGCAAGAAGCTACGCCCCTGCGATCGCCAACCCGTCTGCCCAGCGTGGCGATTATGGGTATATCCTCCAGATGTTTGCTCTAAGTGGCGAACAACTGGAGAGGCCTATGTCCAGCAGTGGACTGTAATAGGCTGATGATGATGAGATGATATAAAATTATCCATGAATCGAAATACATCGATATGAAAATGTCGATATAATATTTACTGATACTTTACAAGACTTGTCATCCCTAGGGGTCCTTTGAAAAGTATCTACGGACCAAGGCAAACATTACGCTTCGAAAATCATACCGGGCTTTGTACGGGAAATTAATTTAATATTTCCAGGGAAGATTTATCAGGGTCCAGGGGGTTTAATTATGAAATCTAATTGGTCGCTACACTAAATACTGGTGAGTATAGTCCAGTTGGTTAGGATTTTTCTCAGTACCATGTTGAATTTCCCAAGCCTGATGGAAAGCGAAAGGAAATGGACGACCTGTGTGGTTTCACTGTACAATGGTCGCGAGTTTGATTCCCGCACAGTATTAAACATTTATCCTTACTAATATTATAAATGGGAAATTGTGTCTGTCTGTATGTTTGTCTTCTTTCACTGCAAAACGGAGCGACGAATTGACGTGATTTTTTAAGGAGAGATAGTTGAAGAGAAGGAGAGTAACATAGGCTACTTTTCCCCTCTTTCTAACCCCCCACTTCCCTAAAATGGGGGGCAACGCGGGCGAAGCCGCGGCCACAGTTAGTGTGCATATACATGGTGTTTGTAAAAGTATCTTTAAAGTACCTAAGTTTATCAGTTGTCAGATAAGAATAGTATAGGATGCATTCAAATAATTGCATATTCATAGTTACATTTTTTTTATGCAAGAGGCGAAATTTTTCGTGTGAAATATATGAAGCATATAAGACGGCGCTGAATGTGTTAATACCTCTCAAATAGCTTAGAAAATTTACGTCACATACAAAAGACTGCAGGCATTATACATTAAAGTTAAAATTAAACATCTGTTCAAATTCCCGAACAAGCTATATTCGTAGTAATAAAACAATACAAGCGTATTCGGACCCCTAAAGGGGGGTCCAAACAAATAAAACTTAACTTTTAACAGACACTTAACCTGAGTAGCGTTTTGTTTAATTAAATTTTAATTGCAGCGAAGGGGAACTAATAAATATCACTCCGCCGGCGACGCCACAGACTTGCGATTTACGGCTTGTTCTTGTGCGATGCGATCGTGAGAATTCAAGATGGAAATTAGAAATTGTTAGTTACGTACGATAACAGGCAGGATAATTGACAGGCTCGGTGGCTCATTTGGTAGTGCCCTCTGCCTTCTGAGCCAAGGGTTGTGGGTTCGATTCCCGCACAGTACAAACATTTGTGTGCATGAACATGTCTGTTTGTATTGGTCTGGGTGTTTTCTATGTTATAATTATGTATTTATTTACAAAAAAAAAGTATCTAAGTAAGTTTATCAGTTGTCTAGTACCCATAGTACAAGCTTCGGCTTAGTTTGGAGCTAGGTGGCGCTGTGTGGCCCAGCGTGGCATGCTTGAGTTAAAAAAAAAAGTTTTATTTAATTTTTTTCACAGGATTTAAACTTATTCGATATCCTCAGTGACGTAACGGTTACAGCGTTAAGCTTAAAGCGCTAATCAAAATAATCTTTTTTCGTACAAACTCTTTATAATCGTATAGGTTTTTAAAAAACACACTTAGAAATCGTCAAGCCAACACCGGTTCAGAAAGCAGCATTTCTACCGAGAAGAAACCGGCAAGAAACTCGTGTAGTTGCTCTTTTCAACAAAGCGTATACAATATTATTATCACATTTATACTTGACTAGCTGTGCTCGCGACTTCGTCCGCGTGGAATAGTTATATTTTCCCCGTTTTTTTTTACATTTTCCATTATTTCTTCGCTCCTTATAGTTGCAGCGTGATGTTATATAGCCTAAAGCCTTCCTCAATAAATGGTCTATTCAACACAAAAAGAATTTTTTCAATTCGGCCCAGTAGTTCCTGAGATTAGCGCGTTCAAACAAACAAACAAACAAACAAACAAACAAACTCTTCAGCTTTATAATATTAGTTAAGATCTGAAGATACCGGGTTCGATTCCCGAGTTTAAGGATTGAACTTTTCTTAATTGACTCGGATTTCCATCTGCCCGGATAGGCCCTGACGAGATAATTTCTGAATATTGTCATGAATGAGTGATAAAAATCATAAAATAAATGTTGTTCTTCAATATTATCTAGTTATGTACGAGGCAAAGTAGTGTGCCAGGATCGTAACAAATGGAAGGACATGGTCTATGCCTATCCCTTTGGGAGAAAGGTGTGACGTTATTTATATATGTTAATAATGTTTTACAAATAAATAACGCCTGAATGGGATGTAAGGGAGCGACCTATCACCTTTTCGCTCCAAGTCAACCCCACCTGCCCGTGGTGCATCCTGCCGAACAACAAACGAGGCTCTGGAAAATCGACTGGTGGCGACCACAGGCCGATGACGGGCAGCAGCGTCACCGGAGCAAGAAGCTACGCCCTGCGATCGCCAACCCGCCTGCCCAGCGTGGCGATTATGGGTATATCCTCCAAAAGTTTGCCCTAGGTGGCGAACAACTGGAGAGGCCTATGTCCAGCAGTGGACTGCGATAGGCTGATGATGATGATGAACGCCTGAATGCAAAACAAGACTAGTTATTTTATTTAATTTGACAAAAAAGATATACATTTAATCGCAAGTATGTGTCAAAAACGTCGACGAACCCCACTCTTTCACCCCAACTAATAAATACCTACAATAGAAGTCGTGTGTTCCACACTTTTACCCAACCCGTCGAAAAGGAGGGTAATTCTTTACCCTTGCCTGAACAATGGCCACGCTTAGCGAATTTATTAGGCAAAAAACAATAAAAAATATTTTTATGAGGGTTTTCTGTTTAGCAAATGTTGTTAGGTTAAATGTTTTAGCGCTTTTACACTTTTTAGGGTTGCTTTTAGTAAATTGAACCCTTTTTGTGCATCAGTGACTGACAAACAGTGGACTACTGTAACTGATGATGAAACAATTTTTGAGTTTTATTTAGCACACTTTGTGCGAGTTTTTGGAACCTGCACCATAAATCGGTGTCTCTGCCCCATCCGATGGTAAAATGTGGCAGGTGGAAATATGATCAAATTAATGTTCAATTAAAAAAATACAAACGTTTCAGTTTCTGTCTAGTCAGGTAAGTTTTCTAAAGGAGTTTTTTTTTTCTAATAAAGCTCAACTTTGGGTCAAGAAATTCCAACATTTCTTACAGTACAAGGGAAAACCTTCCTTGACACCTGGCGATTGTCGCAAAAAAATATATAAAATCGAAAAAAATCTAATGTACCTATGTGTAAAAAAACTTACCACAAAAAGCGACCACGAAGCTCCCGGTATTGGCAGACATCTTCATTTTCATTCACAACGGTACCACAGCACATAGTTTAGTACACCCAGTCCCGAATCACCTACACATGTCACTCATCTCAGTTCGACACTATCACACACTAAGTCACTTGTCACTTAGTTACTTAACTACACTATGAGCACACACTGACAATCATATTTTTTTTAATTCACTACGGATGTGGTCGTTGTTTGAACGGGATTATCTGAAAAAAAAAAGAAAACTTTAGTTATTTTTTTAGTTTACTTTATTATTTTACTTACAGACAGTTTAATTAAGTTTAAATGGACATAAAATAGTTTTAAAGTATCAAACCAGTTCGGACGATATAGAGCTTAAAGTATCAAATCAGTTCGGACGTTAAGTTACGTGAAGTTAATTATAAAATACCTTACATTGAAATTTATCTAGATTCCATTTTTTTATGGTGCGTCAATGAATTATGTTATTTATCCTTTATTTTACTATACATTATGTTATTTTATGTAACTATCTTGTGTTCAGTAATGGACGTTTAGGGGCAGCGACAACAGACTTTTTGTGGGATAGAGTCTGCGTCTGAGACATTTAAAAAGAGCGTCTAGGTCTGCCGACAGAATGATCGAAGATGTGCGTCGTGTGCGTTGAGTCTGTGAAATATACGCGACAGATTTTTGCGCGTACTGCATATAATTGTAAAAAAGTGCGTCACGGATAGTCTGTCGTCTGCGCTGCCCCTTAAAGGCTAATGAAGTAAATGATTTTTCTTAAATTTAGCTATGATTTTCCACGAGTTTGCGAAAATGTGAAAAGAAGATATTGAAAGATTGGTCGAGTCGTCTGAAAGTTTTTGCGCTTACCAAGATATTTTCACGATACATTGTTATTTATATTGATAAATCTTTTTATCTCAAACCAATTGTGCTATGTGTACCCAAAACCTCAGGTCTCAAGTGTAAAATAGAAAAAAAAACACAGTAAAAACAATCCTAAACAAACATGTTCCTTAACGAATTTCGTTCCTTTATTTGTGTGACGAAAGGTATACAAAACAAAACCTCCATATAATTAAATAACCTTTCAGTACACGACCGAAAAAACATTTGGAAAATTGTAAAAAAGTATCTTGAAATATAACCGACTTTAAAAAAAGGAGAGGTGTTCAAGTGGACTATTTGTTAGGGTTCCGTAGCCAAATGGAAAACACGGGACCCTTATAGATTCGTCATATCTGTCTGTCTGTCTGTCCGTCCGTATGTCACAGAGGTCATTTGACTGCGGTATTTTATAGCGTGGAGGTCCTTCCCCGGACGGGCGGCTCAATTCGAGCGAAGATTCGCTATGCCCTACCTCTCTTATTTATGTGATTTAGAGGAAAGATCCCATCTCATCCCGTGGGTGGCGTACAAGACGAAGAAACAAGAAGGAATATCAGGAAACGGACAGCAACACTATTGTTAGCCTACTCTTCATATAAGCAGGATTCAAGTATTCATCGGGTACAAAGTTGTACACGCGACAAATCACTCCACAAGAACAAGATTTATCTTTTCATGGAATTTCAGAACACAAAACGATACCAATCTTTATATTAAAGCCCGTTATTTGATAAAAAAAAGCAATTAAATTGAACCATCAAAGAATCCCCTTGATAATATTTCGCTCTTCATAAAATCAATATTTTAAATCTGATAGACGTATTATGACAACGTTTCTCAAACTCTCCAGCGACCAGTGTTGCATATTACCTGGTTTGCGATCTAATTATTACATAAACACAGTTTTTATCTTTAAGACAATGATAATAAGCACATTATAAACATGCAAAAAATAATTATGCCCAAAATAACTATTCCACGCGGACGAAGTCGCGGGCATTGCTAGTATCGGATATATAAATCAGATATTTAAATAAATAAATAACCCAAGACATGCCACGCTAGGCCACACAGCTCCACCTAGCCCAAACTAAGCCGAAGCTTGTACTATGTGTGTACTGAGTGGGGATCGAACCCACGACCCTTGGTTCAGAAGCACTACCAAATGAGCCATCGAGCCAGATACACTATAAAACCCTGTATCTATAGAGTATAGGTAAGCTACCCCCAAAATACCACACAACATAAAAAGGGGTCAACTTTAGTTTAATGCAGTCCATCACATTAGATCACAACTGTTGATATAACAGCCATTCGCAGTAATAAAAGAAATAGTTTATCTTTTAGCGATTTTATAGCTCCGAGATGTGTAAAAGTCGTAACAAATTAATGCGTATGTGCCCCAATATCCCCGGGGTCCGAACGGCACAGTTTGAGAACCATATTTAAAGGTCCCATAAAAGAGACACATTAATTTAGTAGATAAAAACCCGAGGTCACAGTAGTAAAATTTTGACATAATACATCCCGCTGGGGGTCATAAAAATTTTTCACTCTAAATAAATACAGTGGATTTTTTAGTTCATTACTTTTTTATGTATTTTTCAGGGGTCGAGCTGTACAAGCAACTTCATTATTACATTGGTGAATTATGGCTTGTTGCTGTCTCTTTCTTGCATAGGGGTTTATGTTCTATCTCGCTCGCACGGGGTTGGGAGTCCGCTTGAGCTACGTAAGTTAAAACTAGGTTTGGTAATATTAATATTCTCTATTTTCTAAACATGTTGAGGGGAGTTTGGCTGTTTCAATCTGCTAGGCTATTTTGTTAGGTTTTGCTTTAGATACAGTATGTTAGTACAGAGAAAATAGATACCTACCTAGATCTCTCTCTATAATGCAACATCAAACTGTTGACTTAAATCTAGGGGTAAAGATAAATTCCACCAAAAACATTCTGTAAAAACTAGCCAAGTCTCGATGGAGCTGCTTGTTTATCTCTGACGTTGTTTAAATTTTTAGGGTGATAGCCTTCCGCTCCCCCTACAGTCCGGTGATGATGACAAGGCCGCCCTGGCCATCATCGTAGTCATTTAGAAAAAAATATGTTTATCTCTAAAAAGTAATGAAATCTAGACAAAGTCGTGCCAAGTCTAAGGTTCCTTATTGCGATTTCTTTATTTTAATAATTAATGGTGTGTGACTTGGCCGTGGAGTCCATGGGCGGTGTCGACTGCTTACCATCAGGCATCACACTTGATCGTCAGCCGCCTCTTGCATAAAAACAAATAAAACCCAAAAAACTTTCGCATTTATAATATTAGTAGCATAGAGACCTACGCGAATTAATTTCTCCATGACACAATCTTAAACAAACCACCCACAGTTTATTAGAAACGCTATTAATTAGAAAAAAATATCTTCCAAGTGCGAGTCGGACTCGCGCACGAAGGGTTCCGTACCAAAATGTCTGTTTGCATAGTTAAATAAATAACCCAAGACATGCCACGCTGGGCCACACAGCGCCATCTAGCCCCAAACTAAGCCGAAGCTTGTACTATGGGTACTAGACAACTGATAAACTTACTTAGATACATTTTTTTTTGTAAATAAATACATATTATACATAGAAAACACCCAGACCAATACAAACACACATGTTCATGAACACAAATGTTTGTACTGTGCGGGAATCGAACCCCATGACCCTTGGCTCAGAGGGCAGAGGTCACTACCAAATGAGCCACAGAGCCTGTCTGTAAGTCAGTTCTGGGTATAATATGTACTTATTTATGAAAAAAAGTATCTAAGTAAGTTTATCAGTTGTCTAGTAACCATAGTACAAGCTTCGGCTTAGTTTGCGGCTAGATGGCGATGTGTGGCCCAGCGTGGCATGTCTTGGGTTATTCCCTTAAATATTTATTTTATTTTTAGTATTTGTTGATAAAGCGGCAAACAAAAATACAGTCGAGTGACAGACAGACGGACGGACAGCGAAGTCTCAGTAATATTTATTGCACAAAACAGTAAAAACAGGCGGGCTCAGGCCCGTATTCACAAACGATACTTATCTAAGGAGACCAGCAACGCTAAGTTAAGGGAGGCATTTATCAGTGCGTTGAACATGGCGAGCCTTTCAATTCATAAACAATACTTAAGCGGCACTTGAATAAGCAAACGCACAGCGTAAAATAGAGCCCCGTGATTGGTTCATTTGTTGTTGCACACTTCACTTCCTTGACTGACATTTGACATTTCATTTTTTATAACCTCAATCGGGCTCAACAAAATAGTGTCGGAAAAGTGAGAATTGGTTTTAGTTTGTGTTTTGTGGTGATTTTGCAGTAATTGTTGCGTCGATTTGTGGTCATTATGAATAAGGATATAATTACGCCAAACTCAACTATCAGGTTAGATGAATTCATCAAATAACATTCATTATGAAAACATTGTGTAGTAAATAGTTTTAAAAATGCGTATACTTATATTACAGTTCCATGAAGCTGCCATGAGTTAAAGAAGAAGGCTTGGAAGGATCTCGCAGTGGCCTACAACTCGCAATCATGTGTCACAATAGCCCGCTTATCAGTTAAAAAGATGCTGGGAGAATATTAAAACCCTGAGGAAAAAAGAGCTTTCCCAAGAATCCCTCAGCATGAAACGTACTGGTTGAGGACCCCCAGAAGGCTTCACGGTGGATAATGTTGTATACATACAATTTGTCCATTCATAAATGTAATTGTAATTGACTCCAATTGGTACTAGAGAAAGAGTATGCCCAAAGTTTTATTTTTTACATTTTACACTTTAAATTTACTAAAATAAAAACAAATAGGAGATAATGTTTCTAATTAATATATAAAATATATACTTATGTTTTATTTTGTAGATGATATGAAAGAAATCAATGAGAATGAGGTCCATTTACAACTAATATTTAAGAAACATTTCAAACCATTATGGGTATATTCTCCAGATGTTTCCCCTAAGTCGCGACCAACTGGACAGGCCTATGTCCAGCAGTGGACTGCTATAGGCTGAAGATGATGATTTCAAATCATACACTAGTAAGTAATATTTAAAATCTTACATTTAATTTAACTTGTCTTTAATATGTATTGAAATATTATTGTACATGTATGTTGTATAATGGTGTTATGTATAATTTATTTAAGTGAATATTTATTGTTTTATATATGTTTATAGAATTATGATATTAGGTACTTGGTATATTTATGTATTTGTCTAGATGAGATCGCTATACGGATAAGACCACCTAAAGTGTACTTTGGTTTGTCCGTAATGTATCTTCATGTAATGTCTGTGTTTTAGTGCAATAAAGAGTTTCTATCTATCTATCTATCTTGTTCATACTGTGGCTGTGTGTACCTTCTACAAAATACATTATTGAGAGATTTTTAAGATTATAAATATTTGCTTTCAGGTAGTTTTGAGTGAGAATAAAATGCAACACACCAAATATGAAACATGACCAGGAGGTGCACCAGTTGAGAATGCAAAGAGAGAAGGTTTTGATTGCAAGACAATATAATTTATTAGAATATGAAGATATGATACATAATTTACAATTTGAAAAAGTGTTCTTGAAATTGAATTGTTAAAGATAGGTACAAACTGGAAAATAAAAACATTTACCTAATAATATTTTTTGTTTTATTGAATACTAGCTGTGCCCGCGGCTTCGCCCGCGTTGCCCCTCATTTAGGGAAGTAGGGGGTTAGAAAGGGGCAAAAAGTAGCCTATGTTACTCTCCATTCCTTCAACTATCTCCACTTCAATTCACAATCACGTGAATTCGTCGCTCCGCTCCGTTTTGCCGTGAAAGAAAGACAAACATACCGACACTTTCCCATTTATAATATTAGTATGGATATTTGAAACTAACTGAAAATAGATTTTATGTACAGAATTACATTTAATTAATTAATTCTCTACAGATTTATTGTAAGTTTACATAAACTCACCAACACCAACCTACTTGCAATAATACCTAATCAAAAGGATCTCTAAAATCCCGTATCACTTTTCTTATGTTTATTCTGCTTGCTCATTGATATAATTATCAAACTCTTCTTCATAATATTATCCATCGTTAGAACAAAAACAACCTCAATTTAGCAAAACCAAAACTTTTACGTACCTAATCTGTGCAGAAACTGACCCTATGCGTTGCGTAAAATAGGTCGCTAGCTATTTTACCAATGCGTTCATTTTAAGAGACGCACAGGGCCGACCGCCCCTCAAGTGTCGTTTATGAATAGGTTTTAGGGTACCTGTGCGTCCGCGCGCACTGTGAGACCTCACAGTATCGTTTGTGAATACGGGTGTCAATGCCGCACAGGTATTCTCTACCAGCCTACCATTGGTGAGTAATAGTCTTTATTTATTTAATCTTTATTGCACAGTAAATTAGTGAACAAAAGGCAGACTTAATGCCACATAGGCATTCTCTACCAGTCTACAATCCACCAGGGTTCCATGTTTACCCTTTAGTGTACGGAACCCTCAAAAAATGTGTTACAAACATCACCAGTTATTCAATCAAATCGTCAATTCTGATTTCCTCAACACCCACACTCGAACTTAAGTTATAGTCTTTTTTGCCCAGTGATTCACGTTTGTATTAGAAAAGCGTAGCTTGAACAAACGCACGGACGGACTTAAGACAATGTAATTGGCTCTGAACATTCAACCTACGTTGTTTTTGTGTGGAGGTCATGTAAGGCATACGCTTTGGCGTAAGCTTTCACATCAGTCTGCACAAGTTCACTGCTTAAAAAAGCTTTTCCCAATGACAATACGCTTGTTACCGTAAAAATGTATTTAAGATTATCCATAGTAATATTTATGGAAAAGTGTGTCCGTCTGTCTGTATGTTTCTCTTTCTTTCACGGCAAAACGGAGCGACGAATTGACGTGATTTTTACATGGAGATAGTTGAAGGGATGGAGAGTAACATAGGCTACCTACTTTCTAACCCCCCTTTTCCCTAAAATGGGGGGTGGAAGTTTGCATGTAGCATTCACCCCGAATTTAACGCGAGCGGAGCCGCGGGCAAAAGCTAGTTTAAAAATAAGAGAGACGTATTTTTTATTTCTAAACTAGCTGTGCCACCGGCGTCGCACGCGTGGATGGCGTACCATTTTAATGGAAATCCGTTATTTTTAAAACGCGATATCCACGCGTGCGACGCCGCCGGCACAGCTAGTTATAATTAAGATGTGCATGCTAAATAACTGGCAATATTTTAGTGAGATTGGCATAACATAGCATTAGAGAATAATTATTTATATTTTTTTTTTTTCTTTTTTTATAGTGGCTCGACATAATGGCTTCCCTACGCCTGATGGAAAGCGAAAGAGAAACCCAAGTCGCTGTGACAACGGGCAAGTAACTAGTCAGTTACCTGTCAGTTGCCACCGCCATGTCGGCCCAACCCTAACCCCCCACGAGCTCCGGAAACCCTACTCACCGGCAGAAACACGACCCAGAGGTCATTTGACTGCGGTATTCTATAGGGTGTACTAGGTACCTAATTTTGTGCAAATAAATAATTGAGTATGAGGTAAAAAAATTTAACCGCTTACCCGCCCTAATGTAACAACTTGTACCACACAATAAATTAACTGGGTAATGCGTAGGTTAAAAAGATAGTGTCGCAAGCCCAAATAGAGTTTTAAGAAACGCATAACGACTTTGAAGTTGGTCAACTGGTGCTGTTGCAGAGAAACTTTGTCCATGATTTGATATCCAGACGCGTGATATCATCATCATCATCAGGATGTATGAAAGAGCCATCACCTCACCTGCCCGTGGTGCATCCTGCCGAATAACAAACGAGGCGCTGGCAAATAAGAGAGGTAGTGCATAGCGAATCTTCGCTCGTATAGAGCTGCCTGTCCGGGTAAGGACCTCCACCCTATAGAATACCGCAGCCAAATGACCTCCGGGTCGTGTTTCTGCTGGTGAGTAGGGTCTCCGGAGCTCGTGGGGGGTTAGGGTTGGACCGGCATGGCGGTGGCAACTGACAGGTGACTGATCAGCTACTTGCCCGTTGTCACAGCGACTTGGGCTTCTCTTTCGCTTTCCATCAGGCGTAGGGGAAAAAAAAATCCTGCCGAATAACAAACGAGGCTCTGGCAACCGACTGGTGGCGGTGTAACCATCGCGATTGAAGGCGTAGCTAGTTACCACAGAATCGTCAACAAATCGAGGAGCTACGCCCTGGGTGGCGTTTATAAAGCCTTCAGATGTTTGCCCAAAGTGGCGAACAACTGGAGAGAGTAGCGAACAACTTGAGCATGGGAGCCTTCAAGAAACGAGCGTACTCCTATTTAAAAGGCCGGCAGCGACCACAGAACTCGATTTGAGTTGCGGGTGTCCATGGGCGGTGTCGACCGCTTACTTAGGCATCACATTTGCACGTCTGCCGCGTCTAGAATAAAAAAAAGGAGTCCTATGTCCAGCAGAGGATATGGAATGCGATAGGTTAAAAATGATAATGAAACCTAGCACCGGCTGAGAAGCAGAAATTTCCAGAAGTACGAAGCTAACAATAAACATTACCACACCGCTAAGTTGAGTGAACATGATTTAATGACTAATAAAGCTTTTGGTATAGAATCCCATGATATGGCAATAACAGCGTAATATTATATCTTTATACGGTTAATAAAATGTATTATATGACGCTGTCATTTAGGCGTGTTTGATTTATGGATAGTAAAATTCGTGTTTGAATGGTCAAAGACTGATTTTACTCGTGGTAGATTTTTGAGGTCAAAATCTACCAATTTGATGTTTTTTTTTTTATATAGTAGCTCCACATAGTGGCTTCCCTGATGGAATGCAAAAGAGAAGCCCAAGTCGCTGTAACGACTGATAAGTACCTATTACCTTTTCGCTCCAAGCCATCTTCACCTGCCCGTGGTACATCCAGCCGAACAACAAACGAGGCTCTGGCAAACCGACTAGTGGCAGTAAAACCATCACGATAGAAAAGGGGTAATGCGCGCGTTGCCGACCATATGATGATGATAAAAAGACTCATTTTGCGTGCTTAATAGTAACCCAATAGCTCAGTTGTTGTTTTTGCGAACGATTGTACTGAACACAGTACATGTTGAAAGCGTGAGAAATGTAACATCTGTTACAAGTGTCGTCTGTAGTATGTTTTTTGTACACTTTTGAGTTCACTGTTTATGCTCTGTGAACTTTCTTGAAGACAGGGGTAGTGTTTGTTTACGAAACGTGGAAATAGTTGTTTATAAATCGGGAGGATTTGTTACAAATTAGATGGAACAGTTACATAATAACTTTTAAAATAACAAGTTTAAAAAATATTTTTTAAAAAATTTAAAAATATATGTACTTTTGAAAACTTTTTAAAAAAACTTTTAAATTAAAAAAAAAACTTTTGAATACTTTTAAAAAAAATGTTAAAAAGAAAATCTGACATCAATACGGTTACAATGGGACCAACTAGGAAGTAAACCCTTTCACACAATAAAAGAATTTCCCGATTCGGAATCGGTTCACAATTCTCCGAGTTATTATGTGGTAACATACAAAAAACAAAAAAAAATATCAAATACATAGAGAAGCTCCTCTTTTTTTTGAAGTCGATTAAAAAAGAAGACATTATTCTTGTAGACTTATTCAACATGCATACAGGATTTCTTTATTAGCACCCAAAAAAGACGGGGGTGGGGTTGTTTACAAGAAACAGACGATGAAGAATCAGTCATAATATCTTCTATCTATAATATAAAAATGAATGTTGGTAAGCGCATAACTCAACAACGCCTGGACCAATTTGGCCAATTCTTTTTTTTAAATGTTCGTTGAAGTCCAAGGATGGTTCTTACGGTGAGAAAAAATCGAAAAATTGTAACGAGAAACCGCGGGTAACACCGCGGTAAGGTAATAAATAAATAACTCAAGCTAAATAACTTTAGCCCCAAACTAAGCCGAAGCTTGTACTATGGGTACTAGACAACTGATAAACATACTTAGATACATAATTTTTGTAATATTATATAGAAAAAAACACCCAGACCAATACAGACATGTTAATGCACACAAATGTTTGTAATGTGTGGGGATCGAACACACGACCCTTGGCTCAGAAGGCAGAGGTCACTACCAATTGAGCCACCGAGCCAGTCAAAAAGGTTTCAAGACTGCTGCCAACCAACCTTATCAAATTCCCTAGGCTTTTAGTCTAGCTATAATTTTATAGAAAACGGTGTTTACGATTGTAAAAAAAATATTTATCATGCGTAACACGATTTTACTAGTGTACATTACACATTACAGTAATAAACAAAACAAAGGATTGTTTAAAAACAATATAACGTAATAAACAATCCATTGTTTTTGATAATGCATTGTCATGGATGCTATTTACAAATTCTATACGGCTTATTACGGTGACGTGATTACGAGTATCCATTTAATATCATGACATAATTAATAGTAATTAATCATGTTTAGTTTTTAAAACGATTGTTTTGGAATTTGAGTAGCTTCTGCCCGCGACTTTGTCTGCGTTCTAATCGGTTATACGATTGAAATAATACCTTTGCAAATTATACTCTATGTGTTATCTGACGTTAAGCTATAATACTGTTGGCTGGCTCGATGGCTCATTTGGTAGTGACCTCTGCTTCGGAGCCAAGGGCCGTGGGTTCGATCTCCGCACAGTACAAACAAATGGGTGTTTACTATGTATAATTGTACATATATTTCAAAGAGAAAAGTATCTAACTAAGTTTATCTTGTCTAGTACCAGTACAAGCTTCTTCTTAGTTTGGGGCTAGATGGTGATGTGTGGCCCAGCGCGGCATATCTTAGTTTTATTTATTTATTTTACCAAACAAAAAAAAACCTTTAATCCAAACGGAACTAACTCAGCCTGTTCCCTCCCCGCAATCAAAAGAGGCGTCCATTTTTTCCCGAATCATAGCCAAAAACTTTATCACTTGTAGCCACGTGACAACAGACACAAATATACAAACGCCACATATTATTAGGGTTCCGTACCGAAAGGGTTAAACCGGAACGCTATTACAAAGACATCGCTGTCCGCCGTCCGTCCGTCTGTCATCATCAGCCTATCGCAGTTCACTGCTGGACATAGGCCTCTCCAGTTGTTCGCCCCTTTGGGCAAACATCTGGAGGTTTTGCCCATACTCGCCTCGCTGGGCGATCTGTCTGTTATAAGGCTGTCTCAAGAATCGTGATAGTAGTAAGATGATCTAGATAATTTTTGAAAGTTTCTACTGCCTACCTATGCATAGCAACAAATACTAAAAACAAAATAAAATAAATATTTAAGGGGGGCTCCCATAGAGCAAATGCGATTTTTTTGCCCTTTTTAACTCGACCAATATGAATAATGGAAACAAAAAGACACTTGAAATATTGACAAAATACTCAATTGTATTTTGTTTTATAATAATCACTACGTAGTATAAAAAAATTCTCTTTTAGTGTCTGTCTATCTCTATGCGGTTTTTTTTTATTTTCGTAGGTATTATAGGTACATGCATATAGAATTGCACCCGTGCGAAGCCGTGGCGGGTCGCAAGTCAATAATAAAATTAAAAAGTATTTTTAAAGGAGGGAGGATTATTATTAAAGACCGGTAACGGGCAGCAGCGTCACTGGAGCAAGAACCTGCGATCGCCAACCCGCCTGCCCAGCGTGGCGATTATGGGTATATCCTCCAGATGTTTGCTCTAAGTGGCGAACAACTGGAGAAGCCTATGTCCAGCAGTGGACTGTAATAGGCTGATGATGATGATGATTTAAAGGAGGCGTCCATACAATTTTTCGCCAATTTTTGACCGACATTGGTACGGAACCCTTAGTGCACGACTCCGGCTCGCACTTGGCCGGTTATGTCCCACACATGTGTGCTAAATATGGAGAACACATTGCCTCTACGTGGGAGACGAGCGGTGGGGTCCGAATGTATAAAATAAGAGAACAAGATGGCTGCATTAATGCTATTAATTTTTCGACTTGTTGCTGTTTTTGCGATGTGTGATGGTTAAGTGGTGATAATTAAAGAAATTGGCCTACTTTTAATACAGATAGATATTTTTAACACTCATACAATTGATTTGGAACTAAGTTAGTAGTTTAAGAGAGGTAGGGCCTATGCCCTAAGATTCGCTATCGAATCTTCGCTCGAATTGAGCTGCCCGTCCGGGGAAGGACCTCCACCCTATAGAATACCGCACAGTCAAATGACCTTCAGGTCGGTTACAAAAAAAAGGTGTCTAAGTAAATTTACCAGTTGTCTAGTACCCATAGTGCAAGCTTCGGCTTAGTTTGGGCTAGACAGACGTGTCTTGTGTTATTTATTATTGTGTTATTTCTCTCTGTGTGATTTTCGGTTGTAAGGCCGCCTAAATTGTAAAACGAATGTCTATTTTTTTTATAGTAGCTCGACATAATGGCTTCCCCACGCCTGATGGAAAGCGAAAGAGAAGCCCAAGTCGCTGTGGCAACGGGCAAGTTACCGGTCAGTTGCCACCGACCATGCCGGCACTACTGCCATACTCTGGCACTAGATGGCGCTATGTGGCCCAGCGCGGCATGTCTTGGGTTATTTATTTAAGCTTAAATTGTACTTATCCGCCAAATAAAGATACCACAAACCATAGGTGATTTCAATCACTTCTGTTTACCATAGACACAACAATCTAATTCCCCGACCCTATGTAAATACTGCGGGCGTAATCTAAAAAGTTCCTTCTCCGAATCTTTGCTATCTTTTCCATTACGGCATGTATAATGTAATCTTCGCTTAGGTATTCCGTAGGAACAGTCGTAATAAATATATTATTTAGACGCGACCGTGTTACTGGGCCTACGCCATTTTGTTTTTCATGTTTTGTTATTAATGTTTTTGACTGGTTCGATGGGTCATTTGGTAGTAGGCTTGCCAACTTTTTTTACAAAAAATAAAGTATATTGAGGCCTAAAAAAACAAATTAAACAGTATTTTAGAAAAATGAACAGTATTTTATTTATTTAATAATATTAATTTTATTTACGGGGGATGTAAGGGAGCGACCTATCAACTTTTCGCTCCAAGCCAACCTTACCTGCCCGTGGTGCGTCCTGCCGAATAGCGAACGAGGCGACCGAAGGCGGTATAACCACCACAATTGAAGGCGTAGCTAAGTACCACATACCGATGACAGGCAACAGCGTCACCGGAGCGAGAGGCTACGCCCTACGATCGCCAACCCGCCTGCCCAGCGTGGCGATTATGGGAAACTCCTCCAAATGGTCTCACATAAGCCACGGCCCCCAGTTCCCGGCGGCCCCGCTATCCCTGGTCACGGTGGCGACCACGGTACGGGCGGGGCGGGGGGTGCCAAGAATCACCGGGCTACGGCAGGCCACCACACCAAACTTACCCTGGCATCGTACAACGGACGCACACTACCTAAGGCTTGCCTCGCATCTGGCGCAGTTAGAGGTGGAACTTGGGAAAATTAGGTGGCACATACTAGGGCTTTGCGAAGTCCGAAGAGAGGGGGAGGCTACCGTAACCCTAGAGTCAGGCCACCTTATGTACTTCCGCGAGGGAAACCAAAAATCCCAAGGTGGCGTCGGGTTTCTGGTCAATAAGTCCCTCTCCGACAACGTGGTGGAAATGTCCAGTGTGTCGAACAGGGTAGCGTACCTTATTATCAAGCTCACCGAGAGGTATAGCCTCAAGGTGGTGCAAGTGTACGCACCGACCTCACTGGACCAGAACGCACTTGTTCTCAGTGCTCGCTCACACATTTTTTTATTTAGTTAGAGGGTTCTCCCTCTAAATAAAAAAAATGTGTGAGCGTGCGTCTAAGTCTCACACGTATAGTGTAATCTTTGATGCTGAAAACAGTATATTTTATACTTTTTTTTTGTTCAACAGTAAAAAGTATTTTGTAGTGAAAAACAGTATAATACTGTTTTTAACAGTATAGTTGGCAACCCTATTTGGTAGTGACTTTGGTAGTGGTTGGCGATATGCGTAGCTCGTCATCCCGTCATCGGCCTGTGGTATTTAGCTACGCCTTCAATCGTGATGGTTATACCGTCACTAGTCGGTTGCCAGCGCCTCGTTTGTTGTTCGGCAGGATGCACCACGGGCAGGTGAGGGTGACTTGGAGCGAAACGACAGGTCGCTCCTTTACATCCCTTGTCATTTTTTTTTAAAGCCATCCACCCTGGTCTACTCATCTCCACCTAGCCCCAAACTAAGCCAAAGCCTGTACTATGGGTACTAGACAACTGATAAACTTACTTAGATACTTTTTTTCGTAAATAAATACATATCATACAAAGAGAACACCCAGACCAATACAGACATGTTCATGAACACAAATGTTTGTACTGTGCGGGAATTAAACCCAGGACTCTTGGCTCAAAAGGCAGAGGTCACTACCAAATGAGCCATCGAGCCAGTCAAAATCCTATATCCTTGAGGTGTTTGCCCAAAGTGGTGAACAACTGGACAGGCCTAGCAACCAACATATTAATGAATCTTCTCACCATTAACAACGCTCGTACAAAATCAGTCACCTCCATACAAAGTAAAAAGACAAAAGAACAAAAATACAACATGCTCGTAATTACAGAAATGCATTAGGTATCCGTTTCCACTTAATCGTTGCCCGTCGTTGTGGTGAAAAAAAAAGTAAATGAACAGGTTCCGAAGCCGTAAGAGCGTCATCCGGTCAGTGGCCATAGAGTAAAGACTTGTTGTACAGATGGGAATCAAGGTACTTGATTAACTGGTTCCCCATCCGTTGTCAGAGTAAATAAATCCACTGATATTGATATATTTTCGGACAGTATTGGTAAATTTAGATTTTCTGCTCTGAAGTTTCTTAAGCGCACACAAGGAAAATAATTTCTACTTATTTAAAATTAATATTTTTTTAGTACAAATGCTTCACATTGAATGCCGTAACAGCCTGTAATTGAGTTGACACTTAGTTCGAATTTAATTTAAGCAAAAAATTTAATGTTTCAGCGTAAACTTGTTGGTTGTTCTAAATAAATAAATAAACCCAAGAAATGCTACGCTGGGCCACATATCCCCATTTTGCCTTTAACTAAACCGAAGCTTGTACTATGGGTATTAGACAATTATAAACTTACTTAGATACCTACTATTACTACTGTTTAGTTTGGAAGTGTTTTTTTACAAATAGAGATGATTTTGAACCAATGAACGAGGTAAAACTCTTTAATTAATAATAAAATTACAACACAATACCTATTAATATTATACCTACCTACCAAACAAACTTCATAGATGAGGTGTAAACTTTGATCGGATACGTCACTTGACCACGGCGAATGAATTGCACTATATTATATACATATTGCAATTCATTCGCCGTTTATTCTGTTAAAACATGTACAGGAAATAGGTGTTATGTATTACAAATATTTATAGTAGTACAATGCAAGCGGTGTTATCGGCGATCTCTTCAAGACAATCTTGAGGTGGAGGATATATGCTGAAGAGGGAGTAAAATATTGAAGAACTGTTTACAAATTAAGATAAATCATATTTCAAATAAATAAGGCATGTAAGTAGTTAGGCAGAAAAGATCGCAACCTTAAATAGTAAGCCTTCTGTATATAACTGGTCGATAATACAACCTTAGCTTTGACACCCACTTGTTTTAATACTTAGTAAAGATATTGCTTCTCCGTCGATAGATTAACTATCGGGATAGAAAGAGACAAGTTGTCCTTGGTTCATAATTGATTATTTGTAGCCATGTTTAAATACAGACTTTGTCTATGGTACCTACATGCTTCACTGTTGTTAAACAAAAAAGGTTAAATTGTTTTAGTCTTTATATCATTTCTCATCCTTTCTTTGAATGGCTCGATAGCTCATTTGGTAGGAACCTCTGCCTTCTGAGCCAAGGGTCGTGGGTTCGAGTCCCACATAGTACAAAAATTTGTGTTCATGAACATGTCTGTTTGTATTGGTCGGGGTATTTACTATGTATAATATGTATATTTATTTACAAAAAAGTATCTTTGTAAGTTTGGGATGTAAGTGAGCGGTCTATCATCATTTCGCTCCAAGCCACCCTCACCTGCTCGTGGCGCATCCTGCCGAATAACAAACGAGGCACTGGCAACCGACTGGTGGCGGTACAACCATCACAATACGGATGATGACAAGGTATGAAAATGAAGAAAATAATTAGTCCGTCTCTTAGATAATAAAAAAATATAAGACCCGTATTTTTTGTTTTGTCGAAATAACAAGAAAATACTTAGATATAGCGCATTAAAGTTACGGAGTGGGGGCTAACTACGTCACGTTAGAGTATATTTTGTACTCTAACGTGACGTCATGTGACATTTAAAATCAATGTATCTTCGTAAGTTTTTGAACAAGAGGCAAAATAAAAAATACGTATCCAATATTTTTCATTAATCTATCTGATGGACATTAAATTATTTTTTAGTCATCATCCCAATTGACGACGTAGCTCAGTACGATAGACCGATGACGGGCAGCAGCGTCACCGGAGCGAAAAGCTATGCCCTGCGATCGCCAACCCGCCTGCCCAGCGTGACAATTATGGGTATATCCTCCAGACGTTTGTCCTAAGTGGCGAACAACTGTAGAGACCTATGTCCAGCAGTGGACTGCTATAGGCTGATGATAATCTATGATCTCAATTTCTTGTAAAGTCTAGTATTTCAACCTGATATCCGCAAAAAGGCAACGGGCCAAACCGAAAAACCACACAACCGCAAAAAATGCAAAACTGAAACATCCCATCCAAGTACCAAAATGACTTCGGAAGTAACTCCCAGTAGATACATTTAACGGTACGCGTTACATGAATCAACGGGATCCATTTATCAGCGGAATATCGCCGCATTGTGATAAAGGTTGTAATTTTCAGAACAGTTTGCAATGCAGACGATATTTTTGCGAAACTGAAGCCATGTAAGTACGTCATTACTGACCAACGATAATTGACGATACTTTAAGATAGACAGATATTCTTAATTGAAAATTGACTTAATAAAACTATTAAGAGGCCTGTTGCTATAAAAAATGTAATTAGTCCGTCTTTTAGATTGTTCAATAATAAAAGACACGTATTTTTTCATTTGTAAATTAGACAAAAATGACAAAGATATTGCTCGTTAAAATTACGCGTGACGTCCAATAGTGGGAGTTTTTTCTCACAGAGTGACGTCATAGACCCCACTCCTAAATTTTGATGCCTTGTATCTTTGTTATTTTTTGTTTAAAAAAAGGAAAAATACGTGTCCAATATATTTTTATAATCTCAAAATTCGGACTAAATATAATGTAATTGTTTTCACCCTGGAAACATCCCTATTGTTTTGTTTTATACCACAGAGGTTGCAAACAAGAATTCGGTCTCCTCTCTACTCTTAAAACATTAAACTGTAGACATTTCTTTCGTTTCACAATTTAAGCGGTCTTATAGCCATAAGCGATCTCTTACAGATGGCATTAAGGTATGTGCTATGTTTTTCTGTATATTTTATAAGCTGGTTATAAAATACTAAATAGGTTGTTAAATAAATAAAGATTAATAAAGCGACTTAGTGTCGACGCTTAACGAAAACTATCAAAGCATCGAAACGCGATAGTCAAATCACAAAACAGATTTATACCATTAAAAATAATCCTAAAATATAGTATAAAATATATTGACATTTCCCACTTTATTATTATCTTGAATTTTATTGGTACGGTTTTTAACTTATGAATGAATCGATAAACCGGTTTCGTGTTGATGCCGAGTTCTCACGAGATAATAAAAACGTTAAGTAGCGGATGCTCTCGAGTTGGGAACAAAAATTGACTCCATTTTGTGTTTTTAAAAATTAATTGTGTTATAAAAAAAATTGTACAATATGTCAGTTCTCCCGCCAAATACCGACAAAATCTAAACGAAATTGGTACGTTGCAATTCGGTAGCCCAAGTTATAGGTATATTTTATAATGCTTGGCTGCCGAGAAAATTAGAAAACATTATTATTGGAAACACGCCAAATGTAAGGTAATAAGGGCGATTTTCGCATATCTTGTTATGAACAGTTGTACAGAAAGATACCATTTTTGAGCTTAAGTTGAAACGGTAAGGGGTTGGAGTTGATAGGATTTTGCTTACTATGTCTTTGAAGAGAATTGGAGAGGAAATTTTGCTGATAATTTGGGGCAATGCAGCGGAGATCGCTTTTGAGATATGGACCTTAAAAAGCGGTTTAATTTCGTGTGTTTGCATATCGTAGTTATCTGTAATAGAGAATAGGACAGATGATGTGACGATAGACTTTCCAGGTTATTTGATAGCCGAATAAAGAACCTCAAAATCGCACTTCAAAATCAGAACTCACATCAAATTTATTTTGCAAAAATAAAAAATAAATTTAAATGAGAATTTATGTAGGCCCTCAAAATTCACTGGGAAAATCGATTTAAAAGGCGTGAAATTAATTTAAAAACTTTAAGTTTACACATTAAGTAACTGGCTCGGTGGCTCAATTGGTAGTGACCTCTGCCTTCTGAGTCAAGGGTCGTGGATCCCCACAGTGTACAAACATTTGTGTGCATGAACATGTCTGTTTGTATTGGTCTGGGTGTTTTCTATGTATAATATGTATTTATTTACAAAAAAAAATGTATCTAAGTAAGTTTATCAGTTGTCTAGTACCCATAGTACAAGCTTCGGCTTAGTTTGGGGCTAGATGGCGCTGTGTGGCCCAGCGTGGCATGTCTTGAGTTATTTATTTATTTATACAGGGTGACTTTGAAATCGTTAGCATTCTCTTAGGTAGGTACATTACTTAGAACATTTGAGAATATAATATGTGAGTATGTATTTATATTTAACTTCTAACTAAATCGGACCTAAATGTATTAAAAAAAGATACTCGATACATATTTAATTATAACAACATGCGTTTCGAAGCGAGCGTACCATAATTAAACCCATCCTTGTACCATAATTAAACTCAAATTTAACCGATTCGAATGACATGAAACGGGTCAGTTCCGAAGTTACACCACATTGGGAGTCGAACCGAACCGTAACCAAAGCAGACCACAGATAATACAATCGCCATTTGACAAATACCAGCCGTCTCATGAACAGATGGCGGGTTGGTCACAGACCGCAAAATGTGATCGAAATTTGATATTATGTTACGTTAATATGGAGTATTAACTGTGATATGACAAAAATAACGCACCTTTATAATATTGTCACTACGGCACTTTGAAAATTATTCCTTTGCGTACGAAAGAAATTTAGTGATATTGATTTTTTTTAAAAGAAGGGATTTCAGGATGACCTCACTCCGCCTGATGGTAAGCGGTCGTGAGATCCAAAAGTTAGGTCGACAGGCATAAGACAAACCCACCGCGCCTGTCGCCCTCACCCTGAAGGCCCACTGAGATGCCGTTTCACGCCCTGCCTAGAGAACCCAATTGTAAGAGGAAGGAAACATTTCTTTCGTTGTCAGGAAGACATCGTTACTAGCTTTAAAACCGCCTAAATTGTACTTTGTGTAATGTGTTTTTCCCAAATCTATTTCTGTGGCAGAGATATGAAAATAAAAAGAAAAATTTAATTGTCACCGCGGCATTGTGCAAAATATTCCTTTACGTACGGAAATCACCATGGAAGTAAAATAATGAAAAAATTGGTAACCGTAGTACACTTCATTATCGTGGCAGTATGAAAAATATTTCTTTGCGTACACCATGAAAACTATATTGAAAAAAAAAACAAACTAGGTACCTAATATTTTTTTTTTCAGATTACAGACCTTTTTGTTATGTCCATGAATTAATTACGTTACTAAAACCTCAGATATCTTCATAGTAATAATATTAACTTTCTTTCTAATAGGTATAGCGTCCAATTCAGACAAAAAAAACAATTTTTATTTCGCACAAACGTAATACGATCACTCAGTCGAAATATTTACCGGCAAAACTGAACATTCCTTTTGTTTTAGCTGACTCAGAAATCCTAAAAATGATTCATATTTGATGTAGCGGGCTCGCAAATTCTAAAACGGTTGACATTTTTCAGTTTCCGTTTTTTTTTTGTTTGTGTCATAATGACGTGTGATACGGGTGTGAATTTTTAAATATACCTATCAGACGGATATTCTGAAATTAATATTTTATTTGTTAATACACAAATGACAGATTACAATCAAAGTACAATTACACAATCTACAATAATTGTTATGATCATAATTACCTATTACGAACTGGATGGCATTAAACTATGTTGCATATTTGAGAACAACCAATCATTATCATCGTCATCAGCATATCGCAGTCCACTGCTGGACATAGGCCTCTCCTCATGTTCGCCACTTTGGTCAAACATCTGGAGACTTTGCCCATAATCACCACGCTGGGCAGGCGGGTTGGCGATCGCAATTCGTAGCTTCTCAGCCCCAGTGACGCTGCTGCCCGTCATCGGCCTGTGGTATTTAGCTACGCCTTCAATTGTGGTGGTTATACCGCCACCAGATGGTTGTGGGTTGTCAGAGCCTCATTTATTATTCGGTTATCACCACTATAATTAACACAAATCTAACGGAAGTTTGGCAAGATTAAATCAAATCGTAACTCAAGAAAAATAAAGATTTTTAAATTATTTTCTCGGTAAACTCCAAAATAATTTAAATAAAGAACAACTACATATAATCTAATTCATAGATTACAAAGCTAAAGTTGGATTGACACAACCCATTACATAAACCAACCACTTGGAAGAACCATAAACTAGAATAGACAAAATTGTCTTGCTCTTATAAAAATCTTCGCAAAATAGTGTGTCTACAAAACTTTTTATACGCAAGCAATCATTATTGGTACGAATTCTGGAAAATGGCTGAATTTTCCAAGATAGTTTCGACTTTTCCATCAACAATAACGAAATTGGAACGAGTATACAAATGTTTGCTATTAATTTTCTTCCTTTCATTTGGAATTGGTGATTTTGTTAACGTTTTATTAGTGCTCGGTTTGTAATAAAGGTTATAACGCCATTATTGAATAGTATTTCAATCTTTATGGTGGCAAGTACGTTGTCCTATAAAGCCAAATCCTATAAAGTCAGGCATCTCATTGGGTCTTGAGGACGAGTACCTACTACCGGCGCGGTAGGTTTGTTCCATTGTGCTTGTCGACCTAACTTTTGAACTTTTTATAAAAAAAAGAAGTTAGAAATGCACTAAAATCAACGCCTAATACACTTTTATTTTATACATATAAAGTAACCCTAGGTATACCTAATTATTTCTGTTTATTGTCTCGGCTGTCTTTTAAGGAATGATGATTTGTTTTTATAACACCTACAATATAGGTAGGTATAGCCTATATTTATGTCTCATTTTATTTGTAAAAAAGCAGTTAATTTGTAGGCGGTAGGTATGTGTAAAGTTACCATTTTTTTCGTTCGTATTTTATTAATTCATGACTATGTTGGTACCTACCTAAGAAATGTATCTAAAATAAAATCGCATTTTGTAACCTTCTGTACAATATAGCTTAATTAAATCAACGCCTAATAACAGTAGGTAGGTACGTTCAAATTATGTAGCTAAGTAGGTGTTAATGAACCAGATACATAATCAATTTTATATCATAATTAGGTATGGCTTCGCTGTTATCGATACGCCCCTCTATATTTCATCTGGTTTAATTTACAGTGATTAAGTAGGTACGTTACTTAGGTATATGAAAGTACTTCCAATAAAAACTTGAAGTTTGCTTACATGAAGATTTGTCTCCATGGAATCCATGATAGCGATACAAACTTGACTGGCTCGGTGGCTCAATTGGTAGTGACTCCTTTCTGAACCAAGGGTCGAGGGTTCGATCCCCACCCGGGATAAACATTTTTGTGATGAACATTTGTGTTTGTTCCGTGTCTGGGTGTTATATTTGTATCCGGATACCCGGGTACGAATGTGCTACGAGATTTTAATCTTTAGAAAATTTAGTTGAAAGTTGCGAGCTTTTTTATTTTACTTGTAGGTAGGTAGGTAGGTACCCACCTAGTACCTTCGTTAGTTCTGATACCCATCAACAGAAATGCCTACCTAGCCACTTTGGATCAATTTTTTTGATTTTTGTACCTTTATAGGTATTAATTAAATAGACATTTTAAGATAACAAAAATAAATGACGCAAATATTTTAAACTAATGAGGTTATCAGAAATATCACACCTAGGCAGATGCTCCGTTGTGCACTTACCTAGGTACGAAAAGAAAAAAAAATACCTACCTACTGTCATAAAAAAAAAATTCCTTAAAAATGTTGATTAAGTTTTTAGGTAAATTTCTATTAACCTAAATCTGGAGACAATATTTTTTGTCTACCTACCTACATTATTTTAACCCTTAAAAGATAAATCATAGTTTTCTAAAATTGGTATTAATTTTTTTTTTTTTTTTTTTATAGTGGCTCGACATGATTCTGATGGAAAGCGAAAGAGAAGCCCAAGTCGCTGTGACAACGGGCAAGTAACTGGTCAGTTACTTGTCAATTGCCACCGCCATGCCGGCCCAACCCCAACCCCCCACGAGCTCCGGAAACCCTACTCACCGGCAGAAACACGACCCAGAGGTCATTTGACTGCGGTATTCTATAGGGTGGAGGTCCTTCCCCGGACGGGCGGCTCAATTCGAGCGAAGATTCGCTATGCCCTACCTCTCTTACCATAGGTGGGTACCTACCTTAATCAATAAATACCTAAATAACCGAAATATAATAACAGCGTTGGTACTTTATGTAAAGAAATAAAGATTTACTATCATTTTCCAGTTGGAAAACGTCCCTACCTACACCACAGACCCGTTTGTGCAACATTTCTTTTCATTTCGTAAATAAATAACACGATGGAGGTGCCTAATTGATTCCGTTCTTTCAAATGACCTTACTGAAGGGATTCCGATAATTTAATTTGCCAAAACCTCTGCGGGATCGTATATTCTATTTCAGAGAAAAGATTTTCCCCGGGAGTAAATAATGTGATTTTCCTAGTACCGAAACAGGGACGCTTCGCAGCAAATCCAATTCGGCTTCTTATCGACGAGTTGTCAAATGGGATCTATACTAAATTATCATTCCTATCGCATTTCCATTTGCGCGCAAAACCTTTTGAAATGAGGCGATAAAGTACACTGTTGACATTTAAGGCTGTATACGACGCCGCTTCCCACCGAAAAGCGGTCATTAAAACAAAAAAAAAAAGCACCAATTAACAAAAAGAGGCTTATCAACATTACTGACTCCCACGGCCAGGCTCCTCAGCGGAAATTGGCGATTTCGTCCGTCCAAACTGGTTTGACGCTTAATTTAAACCATCCGGCGAAGACCGGTCCGTTGCAGGGGTTTCATTCATAAAAACTTGTGAAAAAAAAACGGGAAAAACAATATCACACACACCATTCACTGGCACTTGGAAAAATCACTGCGATCCCAGGGAAATACGCGAAAAACAAAAACAAAAATCGAACGCACGAATCGAAGCGAGACGGGGCACGCACTGTTTTGTCCTTTTCGTTGGGCCGACGATGCCACAGGTGTTTGGTTCCGCGGCGCGACGCACGTCCGTCCGGGCGGAGCGCGTGGAGCGTTTTGAGCCGGGCCGGGCAGGGAGGCTGCGCGGGGAAGGGTTAACTGATCACTAACGGCCCGGGTGCGGAGCAGAGCCCTCGTAGCGCTCGGAGGGTTGAGCGGCTACGCGTTTGAATTTCGAACGCTTTTCTTTTTTTTAGAGGCTAGTTTTTTTGCGGATTTGGAATATGAACCGGTGCGAATGATGGAATGCGAGATTTTTTTTAGATTCCGCTAAAATAGCGTATGGGTTGTGTTTTCTTTTTTTTTGCGTCTTTCGTTTTAGGGAAATATTTTTGCACGGACTCGCCGTTTCTACGTCCTTATTATTTGTGTTAGGCCGCATTTGTCGTTGGGGGCAAATGTATTCGGTAAATCTTTGATTTTGCATTGGGAACTGGTTGTCGAAAATAAATAGAATTTGCGCGATGCCTACTATAATATACCTACATTGTATGATTCTACGAATCTCTTAGGAATCAATACATGCTGAAAGGTAACTGTATTAATTTCACATATTCAAATTTATAAAATAAAATCATTTATTTCTGCAAATAAAGACTTCAACATGATGGATTTTGTAATATCCTTTTTTCATTAAAAATGATTAAAGAAGATAAATTTTTGAGAGTAGATATTCATTATGTCCTTTCATTTATGAGGACAAATGTTATCATCATTGTGTTTGTCTTTATAAAGACTAAGGGGCAGCGCAGACGACAGACTATCCGTGACGCACTTTTTTGCAATTATATGCAGTAACGCACACGACGCGCAAAAATCTGTCGCTATTTCACGTATGTCCGATATGTATTTCACAGACTCAACGCACACGACACACATCTTCGATCATTCTGTCGGCAGACCTAGACGCTCTTTTTAAATGTCTCAGACGCAGACTCTATCGCACAAAAAGTCTGTCGTCTGCGCTGCCCCTAAAAAATACAAATACATTCTAGGGGTACCCAGAACATAGGTACACAAATAGGAAAAAATAATTTCCTGAATTGACCCGACCGGGAAACCTCACCTGCCCGCATCCTGCCGAATAGCAAACGAGGCGCTGGCAAACGACTGGTGGTATAACCATCACAATTAGGCGTAGCTCAATACCACAGGCCGATGACGGGCAGCAGCGTCACCGGAGCGAGGAGCTACGCCCTGCGACCGCCAACCCGCCCGCCCAACATGGCGATTATGGGTTTTTGCCCTGAGTGGCGTACAACTGAGAGGCCTATATCAAGCAGTGGACTTTTGCTGGTTAAAGATGATGATGTAGATAAAAAAAAAACGTTTTAAATACCTTTTTATTTAAAGATATTAAATTCTGTGTGTCCTGTGAAAAGTGATACAGTTGATTTGCAAAGTAAGAGAGGTAGGGAATAGCGAATCTTCGCTCGAATTGAGCCGCCCGTCCGGGGAAGGACCTCCACCCTATAGAATACCGCAGCCAAATGACCTCAGGGTCGTGATTCTGCCGGTGAGTAGGGTTTCCGGTGCTCGTGAGGGGCTAGGGTTGGGCCGGCATGGCGGTGGCAACTGACCAGTTTGGCCTTCTCTGTCGCTTTCCATCAAGCGTAGGGAAGCTATTATGTCGAGCCACTATAAAAAAAAACGTATACGATCTCGTACTAATCAAATCGACTTGTATCACTTTTCACGGGACACACAGAATTATGTTATTATAACATAATATAATATAAATATAATAGTAATTAAGCCAACATAACATGTTCCCCAATAAAACTCTGGCATATATCGGTTTGAAAGTAAAGTAGGTACATAGGTATCTGATTAACTTACATTTCTCATTAAATGTAATGACACAAGGTTTAAATCATTATCATTAATAGCAAAATGTTTTCCACGACCACCCAATATCATTATTTAATCAATCAATTGAAACGTAAAATTTTTCGTTCCATCGTAAAAAGTTTATAATAATAATATGACATTTTAAATCGGTCTGTGGAGAATTCAAAATGAATTCCTTAGTAATTTTAATATGAAATGCTGATGAAATTAATTTTTATACTCGGCGTGACCTATTTTGTCGCACCGGTGAATTCATGAGAATCTTTTTGCGTAGTAAAAAGGACCTCATTTTGAAATATGTGCTTATGAAATGGTACTTTATGAATGCTAGGCTGGGAACGTTCTGTTAAATGTACCTATTTGTTATTAAGATATGTTTGTATTGATTTTAGGCCCCATAATCAGCGTATCACAATCCAGGCCTCACTGCGCCATCTAGCCCCAAACTAAGCCAAATCTTGCACTATGGTGTTAATAAATATATATTAAACAAAGAAAACACCTACAACAACAAGTTTGTATATTTGTGTGTTGTGTGTACTGTGTGGGAATCGAATCCACGACCCTTGGTTCAGTAGGCAGAGGTCACTGCCAAATGAGCCATCGCTCGAGCCAGTCAATACATAACCCTGTGCTGCTATAAAAAAATTAAACAAATAGTCATTATTCCAATGTTTGTACAATATTTTACTAAAAGGATTTCTAGCTTAAAAAGCAGGATCGGCAAAAACCAGTTATTTTACTACCAAATTTTGGGTCAGTCCATTTTTTGGGCAAGTTTTTTATCCTAAAATCACATAGCTGTTCCCTCCCAATTGAAAAGGGAATTTCCAAGAATTCCCTAGTTATCATAACCATAATTTGCTTTACGATAAGCTTCCGAGAATCCTGTTTTCTATAAATTTAGGGTTCCGTATCAAAAAAGGGTAAAAACGGACCCTATTGGTTGGTAAGACTTATCGCTGTCCATCCTTTCGTCTGTCTGTCATTATATCAAGCTGTATCTTAGGATTCGCGATACCTAGGTAGTTGAAATTTTCACATAAATTATTATAGTATTTATGTTCCTGTTATAACAAAAAAATATTGAGAACAAAATGATTAACAAATTAAGGGGGTTTCCATACGACACACGCGATTTTCTTGCCCTTTTTTTCTCGATATCAATAATGGCTACAGGGAATTGAATTAGGTATTCACAAAACACACTATTTTTACTTTAATATTAAACTGTCATCATCATCAGCCTATTGCAGTCCACTGCTGGGCACAGGCCTCTTCACTCTCGCTACTTTGGGCTAACGTGGAGGATTTACCCATAATAATCGCCAAGCTGGGCAGGCGGGTTGGAGATTGGTCGTTCATCATTAATCAATAGACTCGTATTAAAATGAATATTAAAAATATTATTTAGGCAGGCTTCCATACAACAAAAGTGTTTATTTTTTGATGTCTTGCCGCTTTTTGTCCGATATTAAAATCGTCACCAATGGTACGGAACCGTTGACACGCGAGGGCTCGCAATTAGCCGGTTTTTTAAGGACGTAACTTTTTTTAGGCGTCTGATAACCGTTTGGTTTTCTATCTGTCATCGTTGCTACTTGAGATTATGGTTACAAATAAGATTAATGAGAATTAGTATTTGTTGGCCGCAAAACAGATAACCGTTGGGGTAAACGAGTTCTGGAGTGGAGACCGCGTCTCGGCAAACGTAGTGTAGGACGCGCTCAGGCCAGGTGGAGCGACAATTTCGCAAGACAGCTGGCAAGTGCTGGATGTGAGAAGTCCAGGATCGATCGAAGTGGCGAACAATAGCGATGTCCAGCAGTGGACTGCCAAAGCTAAGCAATTTAGAATCGGTCCACCCCATATCATCCTGTGGGATACCCACCCATTAGTCGTCTTCTACTGTCGTAGGAAACGGGCAGTATTTCATCATCATCATCATCAGCCTATTGAAGTCCACTGCTGGACATAGGCCTCTCCAGTTGTTTGCGACTTAGGGCAAACATCTGGAGGATACCCATAATCGCCACGCTGGCAGGTGGGTTGGCGATCGCAGGGCGTAGCTTCTCGCTCCGGTGACGCTGTCATCGGTCTGTAGTATTTATCTAAGCCTCCAATTGTGATGGTTATACCGCCACCAGTCGGTTGCCAGCGCCTCGTTTGTTATTCGGCAGGATGCACCACAGGCAGGTGAGGTTGGCTTGGAGCGAAAAGATTATAGGTCGCTCCCTAACATCCCATTATGTCCAGCAGTGGTCAGATAGAGGCTGATGATGAAAACATGATGGCTTTCAGGAGGTATTACGTCACGACTTCCACTATCTACTAACGAATGGGATTTAAGCATAGATACTAGATAGTTATCCAATGCGATTTCGTCACCGAAATTTTCTTAATAGGGGGGAAGGGGGGCAAATAGACACAAAATCTCCGCATCTCGCGCTTCCTACCGAGGTCCTCGAAACATTATTTTTATAGCCGACCCCACCGTTACCGTATTTCATAATAAAACCTCATTTTCCACACGAGAGTTCACCCCTGACCTTTTAGCGGTAGCGCTCCGGTTGAACCATGAACCTAGACTCAGTCAAATGTCGAGTGTCATGTCATACAACCACTGGTCTTATGCGATATAAATGTATTAGCATGTTAAGCTGTTGATACAGTTGATTTAAAATTATATTATGGCACAGTAAAATTGTAAATATCGTTAGATTATTTTATTATTTAAGAGAGGTAGGGCATAGCGAATCTTCGCTCGAATTGACCCGCTCGTCCGGGGAAGGACCTCCACCCTATAGAATACCGCAGTCAAATGACCTCTGCTGGGTCGTGTTTCTGCCGGTGAGTAGGGTTTCCGGAGCTCGTGGGGGTTAGGGTTGGCCGGCATGGCGGTGGCAACTGACAAGTAACTGACCAGTTACTTGCCCGTTGTCACAGCGACTTGGGCTTCTCTTTCGCTTTCCATCAGGCGTAGGGAAACCATTATGTCGAGCCACTATAAAAAAAAAATCGGTGACATATATACATTAATATTCTTTACTGTACACCAAACATCTTCAGCCTATCGCAGTCCACTGCTGGACATAGGCGTCCCCAGTTGTTCGCCATTATTCATGTATAAATAATCGTGTAAAATTTTAAAAAAGAAGTATGTATTTAAAAAAAGTAATACCTTTCGTACAATATTGACAGGCTCGGTGGCTCAATTGGTAGTGACCCCTGCCTTCTGATCCGAGAGTCGTGGGTTCGATTCCCACCCGGGACAAACATTCGTGTGATGAACACTTGTGTTTGTTCCGTGTCTGGGTGTTAATATTTGTATTTAAGTATTAATTTGTGGTACCTTCGTTGTTCTGATACCCATAACACAAGTGCTTAAGCTACTTACTTTGGGATCGGAGCAATGTATGTGATGTTGTCTGATATTTATTATTATTATTATTAATATTTCCTTACATATTTTATTAAATGCACCTTAAAAAACATTGGTTTCCTTTTATTCAGAATCGCTTTCAAAATGTTTCATTTTTAAAATGGACCTTATTTATCTTTATTATCTATATATATAAAAGGAGAAACTGACTGACTGACTGACTGACTGACTGACTGACTGACATATCAACGCACAGCCCAAACGGCTAAACGTAGGCACTTGAAATTTGGAAGGGACGTAGCTTAGGTACCGTAGGGGTGCACTAAGAAAGGAATTCCCGAAATTCCCACGGGAACGGGAATTAGCGGGAAAATCCTTTTGTATGAAAAATCTAAACCGCTTAAGTTAGACGCTTGAAATTTGGCATGCAGGTACCTTAGTAAATATAAAGTTTAGTTATGGCTGTATTTTGAGAAATTCCCACGGGAACGGGAGTTAGCGGGAAAAAACTTTTGTATGTATAAATTTAAACACGCGGACGAAGTCGCGGGCAAAAGCTAGTATATATATATAAAAGGAGAAACTGACTGACTGACTGACTGACTGACATATCAACGCACAGCCCAAACGGCTAAACGTAGGCACTTGAAATTTGGAAGGGACGTAGCTTAGGTACCGTAGGGGTGCACTAAGAAAGGAATTCCCGAAATTCCCACGGGAACGGGAATTAGCGGGAAAATCCTTTTGTATGAAAAATCTAAACCGCTTAAGTTAGACGCTTGAAATTTGGCATGCAGGTACCTTAGTAAATATAAAGTTTAGTTATGGCTGTATTTTGAGAAATTCCCACGGGAACGGGAGTTAGCGGGAAAAAACTTTTGTATGTATAAATTTAAACACGCGGACGAAGTCGCGGGCAAAAGCTAGTCTATATATATAAAAGGAGAAACTGACTGACTGACTGACTGACTGACATATCAACGCACAGCCCAAACGGCTAAACGTAGGCACTTGAAATTTGGAAGGGACGTAGCTTAGGTACCGTAGGGGTGCACTAAGAAAGGAATTCCCGAAATTCCCACGGGAACGGGAATTAGCGGGAAAATCCTTTTGTATGAAAAATCTAAACCGCTTAAGTTAGACGCTTGAAATTTGGCATGCAGGTACCTTAGTAAATATAAAGTTTAGTTATGGCTGTATTTTGAGAAATTCCCACGGGAACGGGAGTTAGCGGGAAAAAACTTTTGTATGTATAAATTTAAACACGCGGACGAAGTCGCGGGCAAAAGCTAGTTTTACATAAAATATTTGAACAATTTCTGGTATCTAATAAGCAAAAGCTTCATTCACACACATTTATCCCAAAATCCAGTAAAAAATCCATAAAAGTAAAACGGTTGATTTCGAAAAAAGAATGTTTACTAACTACTGATAAATTACATCAGAAAAAAAGGTACCAAGTAGCATCTTGTCTTATTTTTTATTGTGCATACATCCGAGTTCAATCACGCGAAAGTATGCTATAATACCCTAGATTTAAAGTTCAAATTTAAATGTGTTAGTCACTCGTTGGAGCAATGTGGGTATCGTCAAATAATTTCATTTGCCGTTCCATAAAGCATTTCGTTTTTTATTAACTACTTAATAAGGTTCATTTTCGTTGAATTATCGGTTTCCAATGTTGGTTCTTACCACAGACACCTGATTTCGAGAGGACGATCTTGTTTTGACTTTTTTTTTGTTTTGGGTTGGGTTTTGGTGCACAGGTGTTGTGGTACCCGTTTGTTTGGTATCGGGTTCGTCTTTTTGGAATGGTTGGGGTCGATTGACGGAACGTTTTGGCGGGAAACGTGGAGCGTCATAGATAGAGACAAAGGAATGTCAGGCAGCCATTTTGGATTTTGGGGAAGCCTATGTAGAACACAGAGTGATGTAGAATTGTGTAGAATCAATAAAATACACGTACCTACCTAATGATAATAAGAGATAAATAACTAACATTATTTTTTTATTTTTATAAAATTAGATAGGTTAACTGGTATAGAATGTTTCTAGCATTAAGTTCGCCTTTTGGACCATTTTGTGCAATAAAATTTAAATAAAATATAAAAATTAAACATATTTATCTATCAGTGTCTGTTGTTATTTAAAAAATAATATATTCCATAATTATTGTATAAATATTCACGCGGGATGTAAGGGAGCGGTTATCATACTTCCCGCAATGTAGTCCCTTAATCGACTCTTATCATACCCACGAAAGACACTGAGCGGTAATTTGTGTTCTGTATCTATCACCGCTTATGAACTATGTTGTTTTCTAAATTGATATCCAAAGAGATACCGTAGGTAGGATTTAATAGTTACTAAGGGATGTAATCATCATCATCATCAGCCTATTGCAGTCCACCGCTGGACATAGGCCTCTCCAGTTGTTCGCCATCTAGGGCAAGCTTCTGGAGGATACACCCATAATCGCCACGCTGGGCAGGCGGGTTGGCGCTCGCAGGGCGTAGCTTCTTGCTCCGGTGACGTGATGATGGGTCGAGCTACCTATCACCTTTTCGGTCCAAGCCAACCTCACCTGCACGTGGTGCATCCTGCCGAATAACAAACGAGGCGCTGGCAACCGACTGGTGGCGGTATAACCATCACAATTGAAGGCGTAGCTAAATACCACAGGCCGATGACGGGCAGCAGCGTCACCGGAGCGAGGAGCTGCGTCCTGCCATTGCCAACTGACCTGCCGAAGTGAAGTGGCGAAAAACTGGAGATGCTTATGTCCATCTGTGGACTGCGATAGGCTGATGATGATGAAGAAATTTACCGATGTATTGAAATATTCCTATGAAATTACTGCGACTCGTGACATATTTATTTTAGCAATAATAAATTAATTCTAGTTGAATGTTTAAGCTAGCAAGGACGATACCTTTAATTAAACAAAACAAGGATACAGCTTATAATAAACGTGTCCCTGGAATCGAATTCCGGACAATGCTATAAGTCTAACGACCAAATCACTACCATTCTGTACCATTAATATGAAATGTCGATGACCCTTTGCAAAACTAGGCAAAAATACTTAGACCCATTACTGCATATAACTTCCACTAACAAAGAGTTTATTTTATACTGGATAGAACAACCAAGGAAGCTAGGCCCTCATTATCGACCTTTGGCTATATGATTAGAGCTCTCTCTTAGTTGGTTACATGTAACCTGTCCGTTATATCTTGAGCTTCTTGTTGGAGTATAAGTGAGATCGTGAGAGTTCAAGAGATTTTGGACAATTTCGCTTACAAGCGTAGGTTTGCAGTACACAATTTTTGGTCATATGTTGCGTATTTGAAGATGTAATTCTGATTTATTTGTTCATGTTTGTATTGGTGCTTTATGTCAATGCAGGAGAGTTCATTATCGTCTGTTCAATGTATTATGCTACTGTGATGGAGTAGCTTTGCACACGGTTTCAAATGATGTCTTGATGAGTCAAAAAATGGTCAAGTGTGTATTGTAGTGTGAAGCGGAGGGTTCCGTATAGTCCTTTAGCAAATAGAACCACATAAGCGATTTTTACCAATTTAACAGTGGATGAACAAAAGCTGTGCAGGTTTGAACCTACTTTTCGAATTACTATGTACTTTTAAGAGAGGTAGGGCATAGCGAATTTTCGCTCGAATTGAGCTGTCCGTCCGGGTAAGGACATCCACCCTATAGAATACCGCAGCCAAATGACCTCTGGGTCGTGTTCCTGCCGGTGAGTAGGGTTTCCGGAGCTCGTGGGGGGCTAGGGTTGGGCCGGCATGACGGTGACAACTGACAGGTAACTGACCAGTTACTTGCCCGTTGTCACAGTGACTTGGGCTCATCTTTTGCTTTCCATCACGCGTACGGAAGCCACTATGTCGAGATACTATAAAAAAAATTAATCAACTCTACCTCGCGGTATTTAGACACTTTAATATACATACAGAAGAAAATCCGGCGTTCCCATCTTTTATCAATGAACTCTAAAAGCCATAATATCATAAAAAGCGATATCCATTTGTTGAAAAGTTGACCTACTGGTTGACCTAATTTGTACTATGTAATGATACTATAGGGGTACATGAATGAAACCACCGTATGTATTTGATCTAAGGCTATATTTAACAAAAACAAAACTGTTCACCTTACTAAATCGGTAAACCACTATGATACCGCGATCTAACTCGGAACAACGCCATCTATTTTGCACTCACGGAACTAATCGCGATTTCACTGAGCTTAAGTTAAATCGACAATACCAGTTGATGGCGCGATGTAACAGGGCACAGCGCCATCTGTTATTATTTTTAGGAAACAATTAACGTAAACATTTCCGCCCACCAAGGGCATTTAGTGCTAAATGTCCCTTTACAACATGATTGGTTACTCCGCCCACCATTGCATATAGCACTTTCTGCTTACAGTAAAATTTAAACAAAAGTTAAACAAAGCAAACAACAAATGTTAAGCAAACTTAACCGTATTTTCAAAACTTAACTTAATTAATAAAGAATTAACAATATAAACTTATGTACTAAACATCATGAACAGGCAGTATACACAATTTAGATGTAGGCCTTTTAAATGTGCTTGACCTTACGCGGACTGTGACCACACGGGTAACGTTATCACTACCTGGATGCTTCTCCACTATTCTACCCATCAACCAACGGCTAGGTGGTAAGTCGTCCTCTTTAATCAGAACTACATCACCAACACTTGGCTCTGGGGTCTGATAATTCCACTTGTACCTATTCAGCAGATTAGATAGATACTCTTGCGACCAACGTCGCCAAAAGGATTGTAGCATTCTTTGAATAAATTGCCAACGCGTCAATGAACTGATATTCGACTCAATGTAATCGTCTGCATCAGGCACCGCTAACAATGGTCCACCTATAAGAAAATGACCCGGGGTTAAGGGTCTAGGATCGTTTGGATCTGAACTATCTACTGTAAGAGGTCGCGAATTTAGGCATGCTTCCACTTGAGTTAAAAAAGTATACATTTCCTCAAAAGTGAGGGTGGTCTCGCCTATTACACGCCTTAAATGATACTTAGTGGACTTTACACCAGCTTCCCATAGTCCTCCAAAGTTGGGAGCGTGGGGTGGTATAAATTTCCACTCTGTCCCTTGACCTTCCAGATAAGATGCAATATCATTATGGACAGCACTAAATTCCTTCAACTCTTTTGAAGCTCCGATAAAAGCGGTGCCATTGTCGCTCCACAGCTGAGCGCAGTGGCCACGACGGGACACAAATCGTCTAAACGCTGCTATAAAGGCTTGTGTGCTCATATCGCTAACGATTTCTAAATGGATTGCTCTAGTTACCATGCAAATAAAAATACAAATGTAGCCTTTATAGGAGCGATTACCTCGACTCTCAGTTGTCCTTACCTTTATAGGCCCGGCGTAGTCCACTCCGCTGTGCAAGAATGCTCTGGCGGGTGTGCATCGCACTGTAGGAAGTGATCCCATAAATTGGTTTTGTACTCTTGCATTTTGTCGTACGCAAGTTATACATTTGCGAACATGACGCTTAACCAGACTCTTGACACCTATTATCCAGTACGTTTCTCTTAAATAATTTATCATGAGTTGGATACCTCCATGTAACGTGTTCTGATGAGCATCTGCTACCAAGAGCTTAGCGAGATGCGAAGTGTGCGGCAGTATGATAGGGTGTTTGGTCCCTTCCGACAACTGTGACTTCTGTAGTCTACCACTCACTCGCATAATACCTTTATCATCTAAATAAGGACATAGAGATTTTAATTTTGAACTTTTAGATAGTAAGCACCCTTTGCCCTGTAATTGTAAATATTCTTCCTGATATTCTTCTTTTTGCACTTTCTTAATACAACAAATTAATGCCTTTTCTATCTCCTCTTTGGACAAATAATTCTTACGTTGCTCTCTCCTATTGTAAAATCGTCTACAGTAAGCTATGACTCTTAGCAACTTCTTCAACGAAGAGAAGCGTTGCAATATGCTATCTTCAGTCATAACATTGAAATGCGACTTTACAGCTTCTTCTGTACTTTCCTCAAAACTCTTTGGTCTGGTGTAAATTATATTTGGTTCACGAAGAAATTTCGGACTGGAAAACCAAAGCCCATGACCAGCAAGAACGTGAGGCTGAATACCCCGCGAAGCGCAATCAGCTGGATTATCTTTGGTCGACACGTGGTGCCACTGCGATGAGTCTAGCGTTGTTAAAATGTCTGAGACCCTGTTTGCAACAAAAGTCTTCCATTTACTAGGGTGACTATTTAACCACGCTAGCACTATCGTTGAATCCGTCCAGGCCTTAATGTTGATCTTAGGAACCTTTAGTTCTTCTGCTACTTCTGCTAGGAGTCTTGTTAAGAGAGTAGAACCACACAACTCTAAACGAGGAATGCTGACCTGTTTAATGGGAGCCACCCTGGTCTTGGCTGCCAACAAAGACACATGCACGTTTCCGTTTGCATCTACCACCCGTAAATAAGCTACTGCAGCATAGGCTAATTTGGATGCGTCGCAAAATCCATGTATCTCGCGAGTGTTATCTGTGCCGAGAGTACTCAACCATCGAGGCACGCGTACAGCGGTAAGTTGGCATAACACATCACGGTAAGTATCCCATTCTTTCTGTAGTTGTTCTGATATTGGTTCATCCCAAGTTATGCCGGCAAGCCATAATTTCTGGATGAACATTTTTGCAATAATGATCGTAGGAGCTAACCAGCCCAATGGATCGTATAATCTTGCTATTACTGATAATATTGTCCTTTTTGTTTCAGGTGCAGGCGACGTCGTGGGAAGAGTCACAGTGTACCGAAAATGATCTTCGCTTCTATCCCAGGTAATACCTAAGATTTTAGTTATATTTTCATCTTTCATATCTATTTCTTTGTTCTCATTTTGATTTGTGTTCTTTTGTGCTTCTCTTGCTTCTATTGTATGTTCTTTATTATCTCCTTCTAATGTGTTCTTCTTTTGTACTTTTTTATCTGTGTATTCGCTTTCCATTTTATTTATGACTGATAACAATTGCTTATTATTGCTATTCCATTTCTGCAATTGAAATCCTCCTCTCAATAATAGCTCTTTCATTTCTCTGTACAATGCCACTCCTTCCATAACATCGCTGCATCCCGTCATCAGATCATCCATATAAAATGACTGTACTACTCTTGGTGCAGCTAATGGGAAGTCTTTACCTTCATCGTAGCTAATTTGATTTAATGCTCGAACTGCTGTATATGGTGCAGAAGCAGTTCCAAAGGTGGCTGTCAATAATTCGAAATCTTCTATTTCATTTTTAGGATCTCCGCGCCACACTATACGCTGGTACATGACATCTTCCTCAGCAATTCGAACCTGTCTATACATTTTTACTATATCAGCTACCAGTGCTATTGGATGTTCTCTCCAGCGTAACACCAAATGACGTAAATCAGCTTGAAGTTTAGGACCAACCATCAAAGCATCATTAAGTGAAACACCGAAACTGTTCTTGCTAGATGCATTAAATACTACTCGCACCTTTGTAGTTGTTTTATCCTGTCTGACAACAGCATGATGCGGTAAGTAGACAGCTTCATCCTTCTTTGTGTCGTTTGATTTTACAGGCCTCATGTGTCCTAACTGTAAGTATTCATTGATTACTTCGGCATAGCTCAGTTTTAGCTCTAAATTTTTTGATAACCTTTTTTCTAATGTTTCGAACTTTCTTACAGCTATCTGTCGTGAGTTGCCTCCCTTGCAAGGTGGTTGCTGTTCGCGGAGTGGTAACTTGACGACATATCGACCTTCGGGTGTTCTGCTTGTTGTCCTTACGAAAAGTTCTTCGCATTTCTGTTCTTCTTCTGTCCACAAATCTTTTGTATTATGCTCTTGTTCTTCAATTTCCCAAAATCTCTTTAGTGTGTCATCTTCGTTTATTTGGGCATGCATCACTGATACCTTCGGATTATCTCGACTCTTTTCAGCACCAACATCAACTGTCCCTGAGATGATCCAGCCGAACGTTGTATTTTGCGCAATAATCAGACCATTCGGGCTCTTTCGGACTCCTTCTTTTAGGATTTGACTAAAAGCATTAGCGCCTAGCAGCAAATCGATCTTATTTGGAGTGTTGAACTGTGGGTCAGCCAAATATAAATTGTCTAACTCGACCCAATCAATTGAATCTATTTCTTGTTCTGGTACATGTGACACTATTAAATTTTTTAAAACATACGCTTGAAGTGTTATCTCAAATTGCTTATCTACTCTAGACTGCAGATGAATTGTCACTACGTGTCTGAAAGTAGTTGCACCTTTGTCTCCCAACCCAGTAACAGTTCCGCGTATTGGTTCTTTCTTTAATTTAAGCAATTGAACTGAAGCTTCTGTTATAAAGCATGCTTGGGAACCTTGGTCAATTAAGGCTCTAACTACATGCTTCCTACCAAATTCGGACTCGGCATTTACTAATGCTGTAGCTAGTAAAACCTGCCCATATTTAGGAACCTTTCGAGTCGACATGCATGACACTATTGGAGTAGTGCTAACCGAAGCGTTAGTACTCTCAATAGGTTCTTTTTCATCCGCTTTGATCAATTCCAAATGCAGGAGAGAATGATGTCGCTTGTGGCAAACTCTGCAAGTAGTTGGTTTTTTACATTCATAACTGCTATGGTTGCTGCCTAAGCAATTGAAACATATACGATTCTTTCGTACAAAATCGCGCCTCTGTTCACATTCGAGTTTTGCAAATTTTTTGCAGAAACACAGTTTATGTTCCTCTGTACAGTACTCACAAGTCATACTTTTAGTTTTAGTAGACAATAAAACCTTGGGCTTGGGATGAGGACCACTGCCATGATGTAGTGTAGACTTCTTGGGATCAATAAACTCTAACGCTCTGAAACGATTTTCTATAAAAGTTTTAAATTGACCTAAAGTTGGCAAATTATTCGACTCTATGTCTGAATTATGCAATTCCCAATGCTTACGCGTTTCTGGATCTAGTTTGTACGCCACGATATGTATTATTATAACGTCCCATGTGCTCACGTCAATGTCTATATTTTTCAACGCATTTACGCAGTCCATGGTGGTGTCTAACAGATCCTTTAAGCCTGAGGCCGACTCGTTGAATAATCGTTTTTGCGCAAATAAACGTTTTAGAATACAGTTAGCCATAAATTTCTTATTATTATAGCGTTTTTCTAATAGACACCAGCACTGACTGTAGTTCGCAGCTGATATAGGTGTATATCTAATCAGCTGCTCCGCTTCACCTGACAAATGAGTCTTAAGGTAGTGCAACTTCTGCACATTGTCCAAACATTTATTATTATGTACTAAGGATACAAATAAGTCCCTAAAAGTTGTCCATTCCGAGTAAGCACCCGTGAATGTGGGAATTGTTATTGTGGGCAACTTCACTACTTGGTTGGACGTGTTACAACTTTGGGCTGATTCTCGATCTTGTCCTATAAACTTGCCGATGGCTACCTTTAACAGCGACTTGTAAATTAAGAACTCTTCTTCAGTAGTATCGTAATCCTCTTTTTTTACATAATCTGAACTAGCTAACTCTTTTGGATCTGATATTTCATACAACTTATTATTATTTGACCTAAATAAAGACCAATCCCTTTCTACATTTTCAAGCCTGGCCTGTACATATTCTTTAGTTAACCTTTCCTTCGGACTTTTCTTATAATTAGCCAACCCTCTTGTAATTGACTTACGTAAGTCAGCTTGAACATTAAGTAATTTGTCCATTGTGTACTATTTAAATATTTATTAGACAACAAACTTAAACTACTTAGCCAAAATGTTCAAAATATTTAATTGTGTACTTATAAAATTTACTAAGTGTATGAATTTTTACTCAATATTTTCTAAGTGTTTTAATGTCTGGGAAAAATTGGGCATAGATTCCCCGTTCCCTCGTTTTAATCAAAACTATTCTAAGTCCTTAACTAACATGCAAATTATTCTAAGTCCTTAACAAACATGCAAATTATTCTAAGTCAATAGAGAAAACACAAAATTTTTACAAGTCCAAGAAATTTTTAAAGTCTATAAAATATCTCGAAATTTTTATAAGTCCAAAATAGTTTTCTTCAAATCTTGAATTTACTAAGTTTTTCAATCTGATGCAATAGAGTTCAAATTCCTTGATAATATTTTTATAACAAATGTTCTACTCACACTTGACCACTTCACTTAACTTCCTGTGACGTAACATCCAAATGTCAAATGTCCTGGTATGTTGTTGTTGTTGCTTCCGGTATATCCGTTTCCAGGTACAGCACTTGCAGCCAACCCTCTGCTGCTTCCTTCCGCTTAAATGTTGAACTGAAGACCCACACTTTATCCGCAGCGATCCACTGCGAGTGCAGGGTTGTGATCTCACTGACCACAGTCAAAAATTGTCCTAACAAGCCATCCGGCTCTGAAGGAACATGTTGAAAAGTTGACCTACTGGTTGACCTAATTTGTACTATGTAATGATACTATAGGGGTACATGAATGAAACCACCGTATGTATTTGATCTAAGGCTATATTTAACAAAAACAAAACTGTTCACCTTACTAAATCGGTAAACCACTATGATACCGCGATCTAACTCGGAACAACGCCATCTATTTTGCACTCACGGAACTAATCGCGATTTCACTGAGCTTAAGTTAAATCGACAATACCAGTTGATGGCGCGATGTAACAGGGCACAGCGCCATCTGTTATTATTTTTAGGAAACAATTAACGTAAACACCATTTCAACAGACAGAAACAGTGATACCACGGGATATTATCATCAATCAACGCATCCTTATGTGTATTAATTGTGTATCAGAAAGTGTGTGTGTGTGTGTGTGTGTGTCTGTTTTCTCCGTAAAGCCATAATACATATTACTTAGGTTTTTTTTCGTAATATGGAAACCTTTAACCCTTAACCGGAATCGCTAAATTGTTCCACATAACTGGAATTGTGGGTCCAAATGGACCCATTAATTAAAATCTAAATTATTTTTATAAATACATGATATTATCGCCTATATGAACCCATAACTAAATTAAAACAAGTTTCAAGTAAATAAATCAACTTTTATGACTATAAATCTTTAAATTATACATATTTTTTTTACTTTAATCTTAGGTGCAACATTTAGTCATTCTTTTTTTATGCCGTTCTTTGACCACATCAAACAATAATAAAAACAAAAAAATTAAAAATATAATAATACTATAGGGCTTTACGTTTCTTCCCCTTAATAAAAAAATAAATTCTTTGTGAAATTAAATGAAAATAAAAAAAGTGACAACCTATTCTCGAAGCGTAAAATCGTTACCAGTCTCTTACTATTTTATGTAAAGCACTTGCTCTATTTTGGGTCTGAATCATTTTCATCCAACAATAATTCCTGAATATCGTTCTCTGTAATATTACGCGTCATTGTTCCTAAGAAATGCCTCAAACAACTCAGAATATATAAATATACACATTGAAAAAAAAAAACGTATCTGGAATCGTGGGTCCAATTGGACCCAACGATGGCTTATAATTACACTTCCAATCAATTAAAAGCGCCATACGTCCGGCACCCGCTCACCTTACGGCGTAAAGACATTACATTGGCGCGCAAATGTGATGATGCGCGCGTTTAGAAATTAAACGGTTTTTTTGTCGTCGTCGGGTCCAAATTGACCCACGATTCCGGTTAAGGGTTAAATGAAGCATGAGGTATCAAAAGATTACATCCTAACTAATATTATAAAGCTGAAGAGTTTGTTTGTTTGTTTGAACGCGCTAATCTCAGGAACTACTGGTCCGAATTGAAAAATTATTTTTGTGTTGAATAGACCATTTATCGAGGAAGGCTTAAGGGTATATAACATCACGATGCAACTATAAGAAACGAAGAAATAATGGAAAATGTAAAAAAAAACCGGGGAAAAAATAACTATTCCACGCGGACAAAGTCGCGAGCACAGCTAGTAAAAGATATAGATATTCTATTCACGCAAAATAGAAACATTTACTGAAAAGATATTACAGAGACCTTATGATACAATTTAACATTAGGTGGGCAGTAGGCTTATTGCCACTTTAGTAGTATAAAAAGAGGCTATTGTAATGAGATGTAAGGGAGCGGCCTATCATTTTTTTGCTCCAAGCCAACTTCACCTGCCTTTGGTGCATCCTGCCGAATAACAAACGAGGCGCTGGCAACCGACTGGTGGCGGTATAACCATCACAATTGAAAGCGTAGCTAAATACCACATACTGACGGCAGCGTCACCGGAGCGAGAAGCTGCGCCGTGCGATCACCAACCCGCCTGTCCAGCGTGGCGATTATGGGTATATCCTCCAGATGTTTGCCCTAAGTGGCGAACAACTGGAGAGGCCTATGTCCTCGGTGGCTCAATTGGTAGTGCCCCTGCCTTCTGAACCAAGAGTCGTGGGTTCGATTCCCACCCGGGACAAACATTCGTGTGATGAACACTTGTGTTTGTTTCGTGTCTGGGTGTTTATATTTGTATTTAAGTATGTATTTGTGATACCTTCGTTGTTCTGATACCCATAACACAAGTGCTTAGGCTACTTACTTTGGGATTAGGGCAATGTATGTGATGTTGTCTGATATTATTATTATTTATGTCCAGCAGTGGACTGCGATAGGCTGATGATGATGTAATGAGTTGTTGACGATGTAACGTTGTAGTTTGAGGTCAACAATCCCAGTTAGCGTAGGTCCTTTGATCCTTTCCCACCGTCTCTCAACGCGTTTGAAACCTGTCGCATAAATGTTAGTACCATGCGTGTAGGGCTTGCAAACATTATATTTACACGTACATACATTATGTCACCGTAAAATTGTAAGTATCATTAGATTGTAAAGTCGACATATCGTGAACTATAACATAATGCTTGAAGGTAATTAATGATACGATATGATGATGTTGCGCCTTTTTTTTTCAAATTTTTTTTATAGTGCCTCGACATAATGGCTTTCCTACTCCTGATGGAAAGCGAAAGAGAAGCCCAAGTCGCTGTGACAACGGGCAAGTAACTGGTAGGTTATCTGTTAGTTGCCACCGCCATGCCGGCCAACCCTAAGCCCAGGAGTATGAAGAATAATTGTACCAAGTTTCGTCAAAATCCGTCGAGTAGTTTTTTGTTCTATAACGAACATATAGACAGACAGACAGACAGACAGACGGACAGACAGACAGACGGACAGCCAGACAGACAGACAGACGGACAGACAGACAGACAGACAAAAATTTTACTTATTGCATTTTTGGCATCAGTATCGAGCACTAATCATCCCCTGATAGATATTCTGAAAATATATTTAATGTACAGAATTCATCTCTCTACATATTTATTATAGTATTCATTGGAGTAGTAAAGCTTATAAGCATCCTCTCTTCAATTGCGGTACCCTTTCAGGGTCTATAATGATCCAACTTACCTATAACATCTTGTAATATTTATGTACCTACATTATAGATGCAATAAATGATTGAGTATTGAGTATTGAGTATAAGTATAGATTAATATGTAAGTGTAATTTTGTTGATTTTTCTACATGCTCCAATTTCTCCAATTCAATCAACTAAATAATAACCGTTACATTTGTCTTAAAGTACATTTAGTAATTATATGTGTTTTCGCCAACCCTATCAGTGAAGGGCCAGCATTGCACGACCACGTGCAGTCTAGATCGGTGACATTTCAATACCTAGGAATCCTAGGCCTTGTGTTGAGATGATCCTAGCTAGTAACAGAAACTATGTGCCAATTTGTACACGCAGAATATTAATAGGCCAATAGGATGTGATGTAAAGGAGCGACCTTTTCAACTTTTCTCTCCAAGTCACCCTCACCTGCCCGTGGTGCATCCTGCCGAACAACAAACGAGGCTCTGGAAAACCAACTGGTGGCGGTAAAACCATCACGATAGAAGGCGTAGCTAAATACCATAGGCCGATGACGGGCAGCAGCGTCTCCGGAGTAAGAACCTACGCCTTGCGATCGCCTACCCGCCTGCCCAGCGTGGCGATTATGGGTATATCCTCCAGATGTTTGCTCTAAGTGGCGAACAACTGGAGAGGCCTATGTCCAGCAGTGGACTGTAATAGGCTGATGATGATGATGATTCTATAGGGTGGAGGTCCTTCCCCGGACGAGCGGCTCAATTCGAGCGAGGATTCGCTATGCCCTACCTCTCTAAGTTAGTTTCTCAGGTAGTCTAGTTATCAGTTAATTTTATAACACTTATGACTATCTATCTATAGTTATTCAGCACACAACTACACCTGCTAAAGTTCCTTACAAGACATTCAGACCAATTATTCGGTGCAAAACAGTAATAATGACTCAAGAGCCGGCTACCGAATGTAGGTCTCGGGGGTCCTTTTTTCAAATCCGGTGTGCGAGCGAGAGGCACAACACCTGTTTCGCTCTGACGTTACAAGTGCGCAGGAGTGCAGCCAAGGTTTAGGGGCCCGCGATTAATTAGTCAAGTTTAGGGGAAAAAAAAGGAATTTCGCTTTTTTAAACCTTGAGGTAGTAGAGGGTTGTATTGTAAGTTCGATATGTCTGGAGTTGTGGTTTAAAATGGATGGGTTTTGATGGTTTTTTCTGGTTGGATAAGTGGTATGTTGTGGTTATGGTTTTAATAGGAAATATTTATGATTTTTTTTTGCTATTTTGGCTCTAGCTCGATGGCTCATTTGGTAGTGACCTCTGCCTTCTTAGCCAAGGGTATTTGGTTCGATTCCCGCACAGTGCAAACATTTGTGTTCATGTGCATGTCTGTTTGTATTGGTCTGGGTGTTTTCTATGTATAATATGTATTAAAAAAAATGTAGGTAAGTATATCAGTTGCCTAGTACCCATAGTACAAGCTTCGGCTTAGTTTGGGGCTAGGTGGCGCTGTGTGGCCCAGGGTTATTATTAAATTAAAAAAGTGAATCAAACGCTTAAAAAATTAAATTTACCAGGAATCGAACCCCAAACTATCGCACACACACTGCACCACGAATCAAAATGAATGATGCACAATCGCTCCACACTGACCCCAATACTATTGAGCCGATTTCAATAGAGCAAGTGAAAAATATACGCGACTTTGTATTCGGGAAAATGCAACAAATCCCGAGGGAACAAAGCTTTGTAGCTGTGGTGACAAATGTTGCATGTCTATTGATTTGGATAACATCGTTCTAGCCTGAATGTATCAAGGATAGAACGGCTATTATATCTTTTTTTCTTTTGTCTATCAGTGAAGGGCTAGTTACAGCGGCGTAGCGTAGTGGGTGCGGGGGGGGCGGCCCGCCCCGGGCGGCACTTTTTAGGGGGCGGCAAAATTTCACAAACTATAATCTATCCATACTCATTTAAATAATAAAAATATTTGAACCATTTCATATTTTTAACGGAACTACAAATTCGGACCGATTGAAAAGAGCATGGAATTTTTCTGTAACGGATTCGGGGAATCCCCTTTTCTTTGAATGATATTTTGTAGTGACCAGGGCTTGATAACGTTACCAATTTAACATTATAATAGCGTTAAGTAACGGTAATTTATAATGTTACTTTTTTTACCGGTAAAATAATTACCGGTAAGTCGGTAGCGATACTAAATTTTAACGGTAAATTATAACGGTAATTTTTACCGGAACGAAAACTTAACGTTAAGTTTCAGGTATCGATACTGCAATATAACGTTAAAAGTATCGATACCTGCTTTAGTTACCGGTAAAAGTAACGATACTTATTACGCTACTTTGCTGCATTGCCGCTCCGCACGGTTACCTATAGCAGAGCGGCAACTTCGCGACACGAGACGCATGAGACCATGTTGGGTGGGAGCGATAGAGACAGAGAATGAATTTAATCCAAAATTAAGTAAGTAACGTTTGAACGTTTACCGATACTTTTTACCGATACCATCATGAAGGTAGCGGTAATTTTTAACGTTAAAAATTACCGCTACTTTAGGTATCGCTACTTAAAAAAGTATCGATACCTCGGCGAGGCAAAAGTAACGTTACCATATTTTTACCGGTATTCCAAGCCCTGGTAGTGACTGCTGCCAACACCGTCTACGACTTGCGGGGATTGTTCGTATTTTATTTTATGCTTGGATTGCTTAAGACTAACAAAACAACAGCGAGAATTACTGACAGTGTTGCCGTTCTAGCGACTTAGTCGCTATCGCTAGATCTAGCGGATTTTATATATGTTTAGCGAGATAAAATATCGTTTTAGCGAGAAAAAAATATTTTACTACTTCTAGCATCATCATCATTATCACCAGCCTATTGCAGTCCACTGCTGGACATAGGCCTCTTCAGTTGCTTGTCACTCAGGGCAAACATCTGGAGGATACGCCCATAATCGCCACGCTGGGCAGGCGGGTTGGCGATCGCAGGACGTAGTTTCTCACCTGCCACGTAGCTTCTCGCTCCGATGATGCTGCTGCCCGTCATCGGCCTGTGGTATTTAGCTACGCCTTCAACAATTATGATGGTTATACCGCCATCAGTCGGTTGCCAGCGCCTCGTTTGTTGTTCGGCAGGATGCACCACGGGCAGGTGAAAGATTTGAGCGTAAAGATCCCGGACGCTCCCTTACATCCCACTACTTCTAGCGACTTTTGTAAAATATATTTTATTGAGCAATATTTACAGCCCTTAATTCATTTTTTTTGCGGAGTGGGATCAGGGTGGTTATTGTGAGCCACAACCTTTACAAATGAACAACCTTATCCAGAGGAGAGAGACGTCAAACTCAAAAGTAAATTACCTAACTAGACGTAGCTGTCAGTGTCACCGTAACGTTATAGGTACTGTCATAGTCAACCTGTCAACGATAGTGCGTGACTGACTTCTGAATTGTGGCGATAAGTGCCATCATCACATCAATCATGCGAGACTCGAGAGGGGGTGAGGGGTCCATGAAAAAATCACGAAATATCATACGGGGGGGGGGGGGGGGGGGTGTTGGTTAATCTGGCGACTTCTAATTTTTTAGAACGGCAACACTGATTACTGACGATTCAAAATAAAAGGGCGGCAAAATTGTCTTCCGCCCCGGGCGGCCGACACCCACGCTACGCCGCTGGCTAGTTAAGAGAGTAGTTTTTAAGTTTTTAATTAGAATTTTTTTAAGAGCTATGCCCTGCGATGGCCAACCCTACATGACTCGTGTTTCTGCTGGTGAGTAGGGTCTCCGGAGCTCGTGGGGGGTTAGGGTTGGGCCGGCATGGCAGTGGCAGCTGACAGGTTACTAACCAGTTACTTGCCAGTTGTCACAGCGATTTGGGTTTCTCTTTCGCTTTCCATCAGGCGTAGGGAAGCCATTATGTTCAGCTATTATATAAAAAAAGTTAAGTTTTGCTTGATTCATCATATTGACTGTCTATCGAGGTCCACTGCTGGACATAGGCCTTTCCAGTTGTTGGCTACTTTGGGCGAACATGGAGGCTTTACCCATAATCGCCACGCTGGGCAGGCGGATTGGCGCTTGCAGGGCGTGGATCCTTGAGTGAGGTTGCCGTCTGTCATCGACCCGTGTTATTTAGCTAGCTAGTTACGCCTTCAATGGTGATGGTTATACCGCCACCAGAAGGCTGCCAGGGCCTCGTTTGTTATTCGGCAGGATGCACCACGGGCAGGTGAGGCTTGGAGCAAAAAAATTTGATAGGCCGCTCCATTAAATTAAAAAAAAACACTGATCATTGTTTTTTAACTAATAAAACAAAAATCTGCTCGTAGGGTGTTAGGGTTGGGCCGGCATGGCGGTGGCAACTGACAGGTTACTTGCCCGTTATCACAGCGACTTGGGCTTCTCTTTCGCTTTCCATCAGGCGTAGGAAAGCCATAATGTCGAGCTACTATAAAAAAAAAACCGGCCAAGTGCGAGTCGGACTCGCGCACGTAGGGTTCCGTACCACTGATTGAATGAAAAAATTAGGTAATTTGATTTTTGACGTTTAAAAAAAACTACTGTCTAGATTTCATTCAAACCAAATTTCGTTAGTAGTTTTATAGTAATACACATCATATATTTTTTTCAGTTTTATCATGCCCATATTTTAGAAGTTACGGGGGGGGGGACACACATTTTACCACTTTGGAAGAGTCTCTCGCGCAAACTATTCAGTTTAGAAAAAAATGTTGTTAGGAACCTCAACATCATTTTCAAATACCTATCCATAGATACCCCACACGTATGGGTTTGATGAAAAAAAAAATTTGAGTTTCAGTTTCATGTATGGGGAACCCCAAAAATTTTGGATTTTTTTCTGATTTTACTTTAAAATCTTATAGCGGTTAACAGAGTACATCTACGTACCAAATTTTAATAACGTAGCTCTTATAGTTTCGGAATAAACTGGCTGTGACATACGGACGGACAGACAGACAGACAGACAGACAGACATGACGAATCTATAAGGGTCCCGTTTTTGCCATTTTGGCTACGGAACCCTAAAAAGGATGTTTTATATACTTTTTACTTTGGAATAACCCTAGAGTCATTTCATTACACATTAAAAGGAACGGATGGTGGATAATAATATTCTGATTCATTGATAATGCTGATTCAGTATTTCTTTTCCACTATACAGAACCATCAACCATTCCTCACTTGTAGGCGACAATCTTGCAAAAACTAAACAAGTCTCTTGGATATCCGACTGTAGTTATACCTCGGGAGGATGTGGGCTCGCGATGACTACAATTTGTGTAATGACAGTCTGTCGTCGCGGGACGCTAAGGGATTAGGGTCTACTACCATTAATGACTAATATGGTATTGATATCAGTATAAGAAAAATAAGAGTGAAATAAGAACTGGTTTTTATGTCATAGTATTTTTTTAGGTATCAGTACCTTAGCTTGTCCGGTGGCTCAATTGAAGTGACCCCGTCTCCACACAAGACTGTGTCCCTAGTAGGCAAACTGTTTGCCGTCGACTGAGTTAGCGGCGTATTGGTTTAGTAGGGATGTAAGGGAGCGGCCTATCATTAAATTTCTCTCCAAGCCAACCTCTCCTGCCCGTGGTGCATCCTACCGAATAACAAACCAGGCGCTGGCAACCGAATGGTGGCGGTAAAACCATCACTGTTGAAGGCGTAGTTAAATACCACAGGCCGATGACGGGCAGCAGCATCATCGGAGCGAGAAGCTACGCCCTGCGATGGCCAACCCGCCTGCCCAGCGTGGCGATTTTTTCTTTTTTATTATGCGAGAGGTGGCAGACGAGCAAGTGTGATGCCTGATGGTAAGCAGTCGACACCGCCCATGGACACCCGCAGCTCTAACCGAGTTTGGGGTCGCTGCCGGCCTTTTAAATATGAATACGCTCGTTTCTTGAAGGTTCCCAAGTCGTAGCTGTTCGGAAAGACTGTCGCAGGAAGTTGGTGATTATGGGTATATCCTCCAGAAGTTTGCTCTAATTGGCGAACAATTGAAGAGGCCTGTGTCCAGCAGTGGACTGCAATATGCTGTTGACGATGATGATGAGATCGGATCCGAAATGAGCTGATCCGGCAGAGAACCAAAGTTACCGACATAGCTCACCGCATCAGTAAGCTGAAGTGGCAGTGGGCTGGCCACATCAGCCGCAGAACCGACAACCGTTGGGGTAAACGAGTTCTGGAGTGGAGACCGCGTCTCGGCAAACGTAGTGTAGGACGCCCTCAGGCCAGGTGGAGTGACGATTTGCGCAGGACGGCTGGCAAGAGCTGGATGCGAGAGGCCCGGGATCGATCGAAGTGGCGAGTATTGGGAGAGGATAGGCCTCTCCAGTCCAGCAGTGGACTGATGTGGGCTGATGATGATGATGAGGAGGGGAGGTTGCAAGCTGATGATGATGACCGTCACCACACATAAAAAACGTATAAATCCGCACTGCTTAAAGTAAAACAGGATGACTTTTGATCGCAAGACTCCACACAAGACTTAAGGTGAAGTTAACAAAAGGCTATAAAAAAACACACTCCCACGCCGTGGAGTGACCGCTCAGTGAGTCATGAAGCGTCACGGTTCACGTCCCATGCTAATGCCACAGTTTTTGTGGAGACAAGGTGGAGAGTAACTCGTGTGTTTTTTTGAGTAATTCTATCTTTAAGTTTATGTTAGATGTTAGTTGATGCGGCCGTATCCTTCGGCGTTACCCGTGTCCCTGCAACTTGCTGCCCACTGGCGACACAGGTTTTTTTTTATAGTGGCTCGACGTAATGGCTTCCCTACGCCTGATGGAAAGCGAAAGAGAAGCCCAAGTCGCTGTGACAACGGGCAAGTAACTGGTCAGTTGCCACCGCCATCCCGGCCCAACCCTAACCCCCCACGATCTCCGGAAACCCTACTCACCGGCAGAAACACGACCCAGAGGTCATTTGGCTGCGGTATTCTATACGTATAGGGTGAAGGTCCTTACCCGGACGGGTGGCTAAATTCGAGCGAAGATTCGCTATGTCCTACATCTCTCTAGTGGGTCTTATCGCTTGTAAGGGATTTCTTCCAGACAACCTTCAGGTAGAGAAGGTGTACTGAAAAAAAATGTGGCCAGCACTGGGCGCTACTTCAGCTAGCTAATTCGGTGAGCTATGTTGGTGACTTTGGTTTTTTAATAGTGACATTTCCTTCTTTTATTTGCCTGGTTATGGTAGCAAGCAATTCATGTTACTTCAAACCATTAGATCAAGGCAAAAAATAACTTCCACAGATCGATATGCAAACACCTATATTTACTTATGCTAACGTATGTAAAACGGGTTATATGACCCTTGAGTATAATAAGAAATCTATTTCATATTTACTGCCATGGGAAATAAGCTTGTTCGGTATAATTAAGCCTGTTTACTGTCCTATTATGGAATTTAAAGTATATTTTATAGTACTTCTGGTAAACCAATATGTTTATAAACGCTTAAACGTGTAGAGACGTAATTGAAAACGTTTTTCATGTCAAAAGGGAAACTATTTTTCCCTGTTCGTTTCTCTACCCTTGTTTATAGTAGCTCGACATAATGGCTTCCCTAGCCCCTCTTTTCTTTTCTTTCCTTCCCTAATTTTTTTCATTCAATCAGTGGTACGGAACCCTACGTGCGCGAGTCCGACTCGCACTTGGCCGGTTTTTATACTTACTCTTTCTATGTATAATATGTATTTATTTACAAAAAAAATGTATCTAAGTAAGTTTATCAGTTGTCTAGTACCCATAGTACAAGCTTCGGCTTAGTTTGGGGCTAGGTGGCGCTGTGTGGCCCAGCGTGGCATGTCTTGGGGTATTTATTTATTATTTATACTATTTAGCGATATTGGAGACACCTCGACACCTGCCTTATTAGTCTTATTAGCTCGACTAGTTGTTCCATCATCAGCTACATTGTACAGAGCCAATAGGAGTGCATTCTCCGATCGGCCTATTGCGACTAGCTTGCAGCCAATTAACATCGCCATTTAAATAACATTTGCGTGTTGCGCCGAGCGAGCAAAGTTCACTGTTTCACACACATTTATCAGTAGGGTTGGATGTTTTGTGTTACTAGAAATACTGCCGTTTGAAACTCTGTATTTCTGATAACACAAAACCATCCAAAGAGCTAAGAGAGGTAGGGCATAGCGAATCTTCGCTCGAATCGAGCCGCCCGTCCGGAGAAGAACCTCCACCCTATAGAATACCGCAGTCAAATGACCTCTGGGTCGTGTTTCTGCCGGTGAGTAGGGTTTCCGGAGCTCGTGGGGGGTTAGGGTTGGGCCGGCATGGCGGTGGCAACTGACAGGTAACTAACCAGTTACTTGCCAGTTGTCACAGCGACTTGGGCTTCTCTTTGGCTTTCCATCAAGCGTAGGGAAGCCATTATGTCGAGCTACTATAAAAAAAAACAAAAGTGGTATAAAAACATACCTACCTACTTTTCCATTTTTTCTGGAGCAACCCTAACCAGTAACATACCAATTACTGAAACGTCAGTTAATTAACTTTTTATTGGCAGCAAAATTATTAAAATTGTATGCAAAGGTCATGTGTACATTTTCAATATGCTAATAGTTTTTATTAACACTTGTAAAAATACTTTACTAGGTACTTTTTTTTCTGTAATGGATAAATGAACTAAGTTGAAAATATTATGGCAATGAATATTTTATAACAGCTGACTGGTGGCGGTATTTATCACAATTGAAGGCGTAGCTAAATGCCACAGACCGATGACAGGCAGCAGCGTTACCGGCGCGAGAAGCTACGCCTTGCGATCGCCAACCCTCCAGATGTTTGCTCAACTGGCGAACTACTGAGGCCAGCCTATCGCAGTCCACTGCTGGACATAGGCCTCTCCAGTTGTTCGCCACAGGGCAAATATCTGGAGGATATATCCATAATCGCCACGCTGGGCAGGCGGGTTGGCGGTTGGTATGTAGCTAAGCCTTCAATCGTTTGCCAGAGTCTGGTCTCTTATTCGGCAGGATGCACCATTTTTTTTAATGCATTAGGCACCGTCATTCCACCTCCGGGGGGAGGTGACATCGTGTGTCGGACTCACACCTCCCGAAATTGAAGGGGATTACCCACTAAACCCCCCTGTGTCGCCAGTGGGCAGCAAGTTGCAGGGACACGGGCAACGCCGAAGCATACCGCCGCATGCTCTGGCCAGCCGCAGATGTCAAGCGGCCGGCACTTCTGGTCCGGGGAGGGCAAATACCCCTACCCCCGGCTTCCAGGGAGCAATAGCGTGCTCCCCAGGCGGACCTCGTGCAACGGTGTGGTCGGCAGGATGCACCACGGGCAGGTGAGGGTGGTTTGGAGCGAAAAGATGATTGGTCGCTGACTGGCTCGGTGGCTCAATTGGTAGTGACCCCTGCCTTCTGAACCAAGGGTCGTGGGTTCGATTCCCCGGGACAAACATTCGTGTGATGAACACTTGTGTTTGTTCCGTGTCTGGGTGTTTATATTTGTATTTAAGTATGTATTTGTGGTACCTTCGTTGTTCTGATACCCATAACACAAGTGCTTAAGCTACTTACTTTGGGATCGGAGCAATGTATGTGATGTTGTCTGATATTTATATTTATTTATACATACCTCTTTTTCTCCTGCCACATATAAATGTAATAAGTGGTCTGACCACAACAGTTTTCCGCAAACGTCTCCATTCTCGAGTGATTATCGACGTGATGGCATATCTTTAGACGCCATTTCTCCGCCGTTTCCTTTGGCTAGGAATGCGGAATCGTTTAATAATTGATGGCAGGTTTGCCAGCTATAGTACACAAACGGAAAAGTAAGATACATTTCTTTTTCTATGAATAGAGCATTGAGGATGCCCTCACTCCGCCTGATGGTAGAATAGAATAGAAAATAGTTTATTCAGCGCACATTAATTAATACAAGGGTGTACTAAATCTACAAAGTAAGTTAAGACTAAGCTACAATACTATACAATGTGCAGCCAAATTGGTATCCACTCCGTGAATGTCAAGGCATGACATAAAGACTGCCAAGACGCCGATTTTCAGTGGAACCTTCAAGTGAGGTTCAAAATTAGGTCGACTAGCATAATAAAGCAAACCTACCGTGCCTGTCGCCCTTACCCTTAGAGCCCACTGAGATGGCGCTGGAAACAAGAAGGGAACGCTTGAAGGGAAGCCTATCCCTCCAGGAGCTCCAGCAGCTCGAGCAGAAACACGACCCGGAGGTCATTTGGCTGCAGTATTCCATAGGGTAGGAGGCCTTCCCCGGACGGGCGGTTTAATTCGAGATTTTGCGCGAAGATTCGCTAGGCCCTACCTTTCTTAGATCTTAGGTATTTCTAAGCCCTACTTTTAACTTGTACTATGGAACAGGTCAAGTATTTAAGCGTTTTTCTATAAAGATGGACAAGGAGTAACAATGCGTTCATAATTACACTTATAGGAAACCGCTCTCATAACGAAGAAAGGGCTTTGTATGACCACATATGAAAATAGTATGTTAGCTCTTAGTACTTCTAACTATATGTTATTAGGTAACGCGGAAATGCTATTCCTATCTGTCTATTATATTATAATCCACCTTTCCTGCTCCTTAACAATGGTTCAAACTAAAGGTTCAGGGTTTGATTCCCATTTTATATAATTGGAAATGGACTTTACTAAATTGTCTCGGGTTTAGGTGTTCTAATACAAGAGAAGGAAATTCAAGAGATGTAAGGCATAGCGAATCTTTGCTTGAAGGCTATTATGGCTAAAAATTGTAATTAGTCCGTCTTTTAGCTTATTCAAAAATAAAAGACACGTATTTTTTAATTTGTAAATTAGACTAAAAATTACAAAGTTATAGCCCGCTGAAATTACGCGTGACGTCACTCGGTGAGGCATTTTTACGATAGCGAGTGACGTCAAACACTCCCACTCCTAACCTTTGATGCCTTGTATCTTTACTATTGTTTACTTTAATGAAAAAAGGAAAAATACGTGTCCAATACATTTTTATGATCTAAAATACGGACTAAATATAATGTAATTATTTTGACCTCCAAAACATCCCTATTGTCCACGCTTTACTAAACGTACATCAACCAAACAACCAACCATAGTAGGTTTATGTAGCGTAAGTATTTAACTACCTATCAGATCGACCCCATCTTACTTACCCCGAAATTTCTTTCCATTCCACATGGTCAAACGCGCGGCAAAAGCTGCTAGACCATAAATCTTAGCCACTGAAACTTTTTTCATCAAGATTGTCGTTAGTGATAAATACTTGGATGGGCAGACCCTTCAGTAAGGAGGTCCTTTAAAAAGTTTTCGTCTGTGCATTATTTATCACAATTTTGTCACCTTTCAGCTTTGCAAAACAAAAAGTTAAGAAACAGATATTCGGATAGCTGGACTAGTTTCGAAATCAGTTATCAGTCGTTAGTCAATCAGTTTACATAACCCAAGACCATAAGGGAGGTAGGGCATAGTGAATCTTCGCTCGAATTGAGCCGCCCGTCCGGGGAAGGACCTCCGCCCTATAGAATACCGCAGCGAAATGACCTCCGGCTTGTGTTTCTGCTGGTGAGTAGGGTTTTTGGAGCTTGTGGGGGGTTAGGGTTGGGCCGGCATGGAGGTGGCAGACGGGTAACTGATCAGTTACTTGCCCGTTGTCACGACGACTTGGGCTTCTCTTTCGCTTTTCATCAGGCGCAGGGAAGCCATTATGTCGACCTTCAAATTTATCAATCAAAACAATGTTAGTAACAATTTTCTTATAAATAGTGTTAGTAGATACAAACTAAAGTATCATAAAATCATAATAAAAATTATATAGGTAATCACATTTAAACATCACACATTGTATAATCCTAAAATGAACCTATCTCATTCATTCTCACCTGTGTATCGCGTTACAGACTCGGCCGTGGGACGGTCCCACAGAGCGCCGCCACTGTGACGGCGTAGGGTTACCGAGATAAAGACGACGGATACAGGGTGAGACCGTTAGAAGACGAATAGCTAAAGACAAATACAGCTAATTGTTGAAATAATACAAAGCTAGATGGCGCTGTGTGGCGCACGCCGAAGCATGTATACCTACTTATGGAGTGCAATACAGAATATGAATATGAATACTATGGATACTAGACTACTGATAAGCTTAAACACTCAGCATATAAGAACGTGCCGGCGGGTGGTTTCCTGCTGCTCCTGTCTAGTCCTGCTGAATGTCCGTCCTACAAGAAAATCGAAAATCTCTCAAACACGAAAATCGGGATAACATCAATTCTCTAACGGAGTTTGCATTTGATAAATTGTACCATACTGGCTGTATAGTGTTCCAAACAGTTTGTTTTGTTTATACGTTTGTCTGCTTGACTTGCAATATAAAAAGCTAGCGTTTCTTAGTACATTGCTTAGTACTCATAGTACACGCTACGCTTTAGTTTGGGACCAGATAAATCGCCGTGTGGCCCAGTCTTGTGCCCAGTCCCAAGTCATTTGGCAGTAACTTAAGTGTAGCCCAATGTCCTGGGTTAAAAAAAAAAACAAAAAAAAAGAGATCCTACCTGTAGGTAAAGTAAAGAAGCAACTTTATAAAACTATTTATCTATTTATCCGCTCTCTGCATGACCCAAGGGTTAACTGGTAGAGAATGTTCCTAGCATTAAGTTCGCCTTTTGTACCATTTTGTGCAATATAGTTTGAATAAATAAATAAATAAAACTAGTACAATTAATAAAATACTTCCTACCCAAAAACGTAATAAAGCGACTTTATAGAACCACCACACTCCAAGAAAATCGCTCAAACATCCATTCAACGTACACACAACAGCCTGTATATGAACAAACTCAAGACATCCACTAATAACTGAACTGATTTGAACTATGAGACCCCATTACACCGTGGGAGGGACCGAGCAGTTTGGGCGCTGCGCGTAACACTGGTCATTAGCACAAGGCAATTAAAGGGCTAATTGGTTTGGGATTATTTTTTTTACTTTAATTAGTTCAATTTAAAAGGGACGATTTAAATGGTCGTATAGTTATGTCCTGGAATCCGACTGGGTATGTCAGGGAGCGGCTTGTAATCTTTTCGCTGCAAGCTAACCTCACCTGCCCGTGGTACATCCTGCCGAATATCAAACGAGGCGCTGGCAACCGACTGATAGCGGTATAACCATCGTGATTGAAGGCGTAGCTAAATACCACAGACCGATGACGGGCAGCAGCGTCACCGGAGCGAGGAGATAAGTCCTGCGATCGCCCACCCGCCTGCCCAGCGTGGCGATTATGGGTATATCCTCCAGATGTTTACCCTAAGTGGCGAACAACTGGAGAGGCCTATGTCCAGCAGTGGACTGCGATAGGGTGATAATGATGATGATGATAGTAATGTCCTGGCTTCTGATTGGTAGCGGTATAACCATCACGATTCAAGGTAGGCGGGCATCAGCGTTACAGGAGCGAGGAGCTACGCCCTGCAATCGCCAACCCGCCTGCCCAGATGGGTAAGGCCTCCAGGTGTTCGCCCAAAGTGGCAAACAAATGAAGTGGCCTTTATCCAGCAGTGGATTCCAGAACTCGTTTACCTTAACGCTATTAGGTTAGTTAGCCATAACTAGCTGTGCTCGCGACTTCGTCCGCGTGGAATAGTTATTTTTCCCCCCGTTTTTTTTACATTTTCCATTATTTCTTCGCTCCTAATAGTTGCAGCGTGATGTTATATCTTCCTCGATAAATGGTCTATTCAACACAAAAAGAATTTTTCAATTCGGACCAGTAGTTCCTGAGATTAGCGCGTTCAAACAAACAAACAACTAAACTCTTCAGCTTTATAATATTAGTTAAGATAATTATCTATCTAAACTGAGTCATACTCAATAGGCGTTCGGTGCATTCATTGTTGTAACCCGGATTTGAGAATGAAACCGAATGTATGTGAGTCACATCCGTTTTAGTAGCGTAAATTATAGAGTAATATTGTGTAATTATATAAATTACAAAGATATGTTTTGCGTATACATCTGTCTATCTTATCTTAATCTTAACTTCTTAACTAATATTATAAAGCTAAAGAGTTTGTTTGTTTGTTTGTTTAAACGCGCTAATCTCAGGAACTATTGGTCCGAATCGAATTTGTATTTGAATAGACCATTTATCGAGGAAGGCTTTAGGCTATATAACATCACGTTGCAACTATTAGGAGCGAAGAAATAATGGAAAATGTAAAAAAAATCGGGGAAAAAATAACTATTCCACGCGGACGAAGTCGCGAGCACAGCTAGTACTTACTTATATAAAATCTGAAGAGTCAATTCTGTACATGAAATCTGTAAATTTAACGAAACTTGGTACGATTATTCTTCATACTCCTAGGCAGGTTATAGTATACATTTCATCACGCTACAATCAATAGGAGCAGAGCAGTGACGAGAAGTGTTCAGTATCACTTATCACCCCCCGATAGTTATTTTGAAAAAATATTTCATGTACAGAATTGACCTCTCTACAGATTTAGTAAGTACAGATAGATAGAAGATAGATAAATAAATGAATGGATTATCCAAATAAGGGATGTGTTCTATAGCTTAAGTTAAACTAAGTAATTACATCAAGTTACATCTTGTGCATGCAAAAAAGGCCAAAATAAATCACCTGCATTTATTATGCAAATGCTATCTAAGTTATACGTATACGTATACTAACTCCTAAGTTGAAAGCTAAAATGGTTTTATTATTACAAAACAACTTTGTTTACAAGTAAGTTCAAAAACTTCGCCCAAATGACGTGGCACCCTACGGGGTGGAGGCAGGTGGTCACAATGCAAGCCGAGTACACTGGCGAGCAAAGAAATGGGCTCAGTTAATAACCGACAAAAAAAAGTAGATAGAGGCCACGATTCTTCTTTCCAGACCAGGATTCTTGACTCGCACCTCGGTTTTGTGGAACCAACTTCCTGCGACAGTTTTTCCGAACAGCTACTATTTGGGAACCTTCAAGAAACCAGTGTATTCATATTTAAAAAGCCGACAGCGACCCTAAACTCGGTTAGAGCTGCGGGTGTCCATGGGCGGTGTCGACGGCTTACCATCAGGCATCACATTTGCTCGCCTGCTGCCACTCGCATAAAAAAAAGAAAGATTTAAAGCGGGTCGCTGAGCCAGCGCAGTAAGTAAGATAGATCACTTGTCGTTATGTCGAGCTATTATAAAAAAAAAAAAAAAAACTCGTATTCTGGAAATCAGAACGACAGAGATACTAAAAATTTTTACTCAAATACTCGTGCAATATTAACGACTAAACACTGAACAAACACGAATACTCATAAATACCTAATACATTTATTAGTTAACTAGCTTTTGCCCGCGACTTCGTCCGCGTGTTTAGATGTTTACATACAATTTTTTCCCCAATAACTCCGGTCCCGTGGGAATTTTAGTACCAACAATAATTTCGCTTTAAAAAACAATCTACCTACAATATTTGTAGTAATAGAAAAAACATTTAATACTTCTTCAAGAGCGTCCAGTTTCTTTGCCTCGCAGTGTAAGTCCCACCTGTTCTTAACAGTAGGTGTTTTAACAAAAACCTTCCTCGTAATAACCGCGTCTTGACCATATCCCTTCAACTTAACGTTTTTGTTCGCTTTACATTGCTCGCATTCATTTGACTTCCTTAAAGATACCTCTATATGAATCATCAATGGTTATTTATGTAGTAAAAATGACGATAATAAGTGACGTTTTCGTACCAGTTTAAAAACTGTCCTAATTAAGTTTAAGTGTATGTTTGCTATTTTTATCCAAGTTACAGTTGGTTGATGAATGACAGGCTGTGGGTTCGATTCTTGGGCAAGTATTATTATTTAGTTATGGTAATATATTTTAAGTTTTTTTTAACCTTGACGTAAGACGAGGGGTGTAAAAGTGTGACCTGTTGAATGTATCTAGTTTCTGTCCGTCTGTCATTGGTATTGTAGCTTCCAAATAGATAGACCGACTTTTAACCGATGATGCAAAAAGACCGGTGTTCTAACTTTGATGTTCCTATTTGTCTGTCTGTATGTTATGTGACCGCAGCGCACCGGAGTTAGAAGCTACATCCTGCGATCGCCAACCCGCCTGCCCAGTGTGGCCATTATGGGCATGTCCTCCAGATGTTTGCCTTGAGTGGCGAGCAACTGGAGACGCCTATGTCTAGCAGTGGACTGCAATAGGCTGGTGATGATGATGATGATGATGTCATGTGATGGTTATCTCGCCACCAGTGGGTTGCCAGAACCTCTATTATTCAGCAGGATGCACCACTTGCAGGTAAGCGCGGCTTGGGGTGAAAAGATGATAGGTCCTTTTTTATAGTGGCTCGACATAATGGCTTTCCTACTCCTGCTGGAAAGCGAAAGAGAAGCCCAAGTCGCTGTGACAAGTCGCTGGACAGTTACCTGACGGTTCCAACCGCCATACCGGTAAAATCCCCCACGAGCTCCGGAAGCCCTACTCACTGGCAGAAACACGACCCAGAGGTCAATTGGCTGCGGTATTCTATAAGGTGGAGGTCCTTCCCCGGACGGCGGCTCAATTCGAGCGAAGATTCGCTATGCCCTACCTCTCTTCTTCCACCCCTTTCTACTACCATCATCATCATCAGCCTATTGCAGTCCACTGCTGGACATAGGCCTGTCCATAGTGCTCGCCACCTAGGGCAAACATCTGGAGGATATACCCATAATCACCACGCTGGGCAGACGGGTTGGCGATCGCAGGGCGTAGCTTCTTGTTCCGGTGACGCTGCTGCCCGTCATCGGCCTCTGGTATTTAGCTACGCCTTCTATCGTGATGGTTATACCGCCAGCAGTCGGTTTCTACTACCAACTAACCAAAAACCCAACGATATCGATTCCCCCAATGACCAAGCCTTATTACAAACCCCCCATTACTATTTAAATTAAGTTAAACCCCCCACCCATTATTTGGTCCGACAAAGAACCTTGTATTACAGGAATATTCCTCGCTCGCCAATACCGTTTTGTATTCCCTCGGGACCCTTATAAGTTCAAAGGGACAGTTGTTGCATAATATTAGTCGGCTAGTGATTGCGTCGGTTTATAGAAGGAAAAATGTTGGAAAATATACTGGGATGTTGTCTTTTGTATGCTTTAGTTTTGGTCGCCTATGTAGAGAAGTAGGGCATAGCGAATATAATAAATATTCGCTTGAATAAGCAGGCTATTATGGCTAAAAATTGTAATTAAATAGTCCGTCTTTTAGCTTATTCAAAAATAAAAGACACGTATTTTTTATTTGTAAATTAGACTAAAAATTACAAAGTTATAGCCCGTTGAAATTACGCGTGACGTCACTCGGTGAGGCATTTTTACGGGAGCGAGTGACGTCAAAGACTCCCACTCCTAACTTTTGATGCCTTGTATCTTTTCTATTGTTCATTTGAATGAAAACAAGAGGATTGGAATGACCCGCCCGTCCGGGGAAGAACCTCCACCCTATAGAATACCGCAGCCAAATGACCTCCGGGTCGTGTTTCTGCCGGGGAGTATGCCCGGAGCTCGAGGGGGGTTAAGGTTGGGCCGGCATGGCGGTGGCAACTGATAGGTAACTGACCAGTTACTTGCCCGTTATCACAGCGACATGAGCTTTTTTTTCGCTTTCCATCAGGCGTGGGGAAGCCATTATGTCGAGCTACCATAAGAAAAACGTTTATTAATAAGCTAGTAATATAATAAATTATATTCTAGTAATATTCGGATAAAGGGATGTAAGGTAACGATCAATCATCCTTTGGTCCAAGACTGGCTCGATGGCTCATTTGGTACTGACCTCTGCTCTTTTTTAATTCAAATAAAAAATAACAAAGATACAAGGCATCAAAATTTAGGAGTGGGGGTCTTTGACGTCACGCGTAATTTTAGCCCGTTAAATTAAACGTCAAAACAAACAAGACGGTCTAATTGTCTAATTACATTTTTTTACGGCAACAGGCCTATTGTGATGGTTATACCGCCACCAGTCGGTTGCCAAAGCCTTGTCTGTTATTCGGCAGGATGCACCACGGTCAGGTGAGGCTGGCTTGGAGCGGAAATATGATAGGTCGCTTCCTTACCTCTTCAGCAACAAACTGTTCACCAATTTATTAATCAATTTTACGCTAGTATAAAGATGGAAGGAACCCTGAACCATATTTAATAGAGGTCAGTGCGTATAAGCTATTTAGTATGCCTTTCGGACGAGTAATTTAGCCAGACATTGCGACCCATACAAATTTATACCGGAAGAGTTCGTAAAGACATGAAAAAGGGAAAATTTTCCAATCTTTGATGACATTGGTGTTTTTCTGAAGAACGGTGGGTGTACTAGTAATAATACTCTTCTGATCGTATTTTCTATATAAGGAAGCAAGAATGTACCATCATTTCACTTCAAGGGATGTCCAATAATAATAAACATTTTTCTGTTTCTATTTCAAACAGTATACTCGTATTTTCTTCATAATACAAAAGTCCACTTAAATTTAAAAGCTCAATATAAAATGAAGCATATCGTGTCCCCCACACAGCGCTTACCGGTGCCCTATAAATCATCTGTGTGATTCGCTAAAGGTGTGCGCACACGAGTTATTACACACTGATTTACTCATATTAAGTGACGTGAGAAAGATGGCGGCGGAATGGAATTTTAGCGAGATTTGTAGAGCAAATGACTTTGGGTGCGGTCGAGGTGAGGGGAATTGTAGGGGTGTAATATAATGATATTTATTTTACAGTAGCTCGACATAATGGCTTCTCTTCGCCTGATGGAAAGCGAAAGAGAAGCCCAAGTGTGTGACAACGGGCAAGTAACTGGTCAGTTATCTGTCAGTTGCCACCGCCATGCCGGCCCAACCCTAACCCCCCACGAGCTACGGAAACCCTACTCACTGGCAGAAACACGACCTGGAGGTCGTTTGCCTGCGGTATTCTATAGGGTGGAGGTCCTTCCCCAGACAGGCAGCTCAATTCGAGCGAAGATTCGCTATGCCCTACCTCTCTGTGTTAGAGTGATCAAATTACATTCCGTGTTCTTCAGCCCTGTTGGCTACCTCTGACATAAAAAAGCAGAAATCACGCGTTTTGACGATTTTCTACCTCCCGATCGCGGCAGCCAATCCATCCCCAATATGCCCCCACCCTAACCCCGCTTGTAGCGTCACACAAAATGTTGCGTAGCACATCCCGCTAATTAATAACTGCGCTACACATTTGCTGACGCGACGTAATTCATTCATTGTCCGTGTGTTAGTAATTTAATGCGCCGTGGTATAAATAATGGCTAATAAATTTACAATTACAGGATTCGGACATTTTTGACATAGATTACAACACACATGTCATTCGTCCGTGCGGTTTTGGAATAGGACCAATCTAACTCATTTCGTGGGTGCTGAGGCCCTACTACAGAAAACGAAAACAATCGTTCGTTGAACGGATTGCGTATTTTTGCCCCATAAATCCCTCTCATTTGTCCCTCCCGTGTTCTATTATAGTAATTAAATTGTTGAAAATAGTCGTTGACGAATTTTAGTTCGTATATTCGAACACGGGAGGGACAAATGAGAGGGATTTATGGGGCAAAAATACGCGATCCGTTCAACGAACGATCGTTTTCGTTTTTTGTAGTAGGGCCCCAGTAGAAGACGATTAAGGGAATATCAGGAAACGGGCAGCAGCGGTCACCAACTCGGCTGCAAGGAGTGGTGGTGGAGTGGACTAAGGCAAATCCAGGGGGGGGGGGGTGTGTCCAGCAGTGGACATTTGCAGGCTGATGATGATGACTCATTTCTTTATCGTAAGATATCATAATTTCTATTGATTGTTTTTCCTTCACAAAACGATTAATTTTTAGGAGCACTATGTATTGTGCATCGTTGAAGTATAGGCCTGTTGCCGTAAAAAATGTAATTAGTCCGTCTTTTAGATTGTTCAAAAATTAAAGACACGTATTTTTTCATTTGTAAATTAGACCAAAAATGACAAAGACGTAGCCGGTTAAAATTACGCGTGACGTCAAAGAGTGGGAGTTTTCTTCATGTCTGTAAAACTGTGAGTTTCAAAACAATGTATCATTCCATTAAGTACTGCTTGAAAGGAAATATTGTCTAAAGCGAAAAAAAAATGCACCTACCGGCTACCCGGAGAAAATCCAAAATGGCCCCCGGTGAATTATAGGCCATTCCACCGTTCAAATGTCTTGTTCCGTTCTCATAAATTTATTAATTAACCGGAGAACACTTTTTTGCACGACTGTACTTGATGTAAGTTATTGTGTTTTAAGCAGCGTTGGAAATTATGTTTCATTATAACGGGTGCTACAATGAGGTAAATGATGAAGGAATTTAGTGTTTCATTTTGTTGTGTATTTGTTTGTCTCGTCTGTCTGTGTTTGATTGCGTCATAGGGTTAAGTTCTCGCTGTGTTATGTTTGAGTGCCTTTTATTCTTGTGTATCTATATATGTATATAAAAGAACATGTCCTGACTGAACGATCAACGCAGAGCCGAAACCGCAGAAGCGATCCATCGTAGACTACGATATCGCTTACCATCAGGGGAATCGCAGTCAAGCGTAAACTCATTTTGAATAAAAAGAAAAAAAAGGGAATGCAACGAAATTTTGCATGTAGGTTACATTTATGACGTAGGCGCCCGCTAAGAAGGGATTTTTCGAATTCATCCGCTAAAGGGGTAAAATAGGGGTTAAACGCGGGCGAAGCCGCAGTGGCACAGCTGGTTTTTTTATATATTAGCACGGCACAATGCCTGGCCACGGCCACTCCACGCCTGATGGAAAGCGAGAGAGAAGCCCAAGTCGCTGCGACAACGGGCAGGTAACCGATAGTCACCTGTCAGTTGCCACTGCCATGCCGGCCCATAAGATTCTTCTTCATGCCCCATTTAAAGGATCCAATATCATAAGAAGGAGGAAATACATGTACTGGCAATGAATTTTACATTTTTACAACCCGGCAAAGATAGGAATTACCGAACTTTCTGTTTCTTGTAGTGTAGTGTTTTTATGTCTAGTAACCGTGTTCTTTTTTCAAGGACGCTACAAAGTTTTAGCTATTCTATCAGACAATAGAGCAGCCTTGGTCCAACCAAGAGAGGTAGGGCATAGCGAATCTTCGCTTGAATTAAGCTATAGAATACCGCAGCCAAATGACCTCTGGGTCGTGTTTCTGCCAGTGGTTAGGGTTTCCGGTTCACGTGGGGGGTTAGGTTTGGGCCGGCAGGGCGGTGGCAACTAACACGTAACAGATTAGTTACTTGCCCGCTGTCACAGGGACTTGGGCTTCTCTTTACTATGAAAAAAAAACAACCGTTAGAGTCTACGTTGGTGAGCGCTCACCTAACAAAAACCGATTCAATCTCAGGTTAAAAATCTGAAGAATGGTTTGAATTTGATTGAGAGACTATAAAATTTAGCAAGCTTGCTATTACCAAACTGCACCGTTCACAAGCTTAGGTATATGCAAGCCACTGATTTTTTTTTTTTTGTTTCACCAGGGAGAAATGCAGTTTACGCATACCCGCTGCCCGGGGGAGCAGACGGGTTATGTGGGACTCGCTCCGCGTCGGCAGAGAATACCCACTAAAACACCCTGGTTTGCACCGTCAATGCGCCTTGGGCGACAGCAACGCGGGTCCTCAACTATAACGCCGCGAAGCTGTCAGCGCTGGTCTGCTAGGCAGACTCGGGCTGGCCCCCCCACTTGGGGCAGCCTAGAGGTCAGGCCCGTAAGGGCCGTCCCTCTCCTCCAAGGACGGAGTTCGTGCAATACGTGGCCGGCACCCCCGTGCCACTGTAAGCCACTGATTCACTCAACCATGCTAATGAAAATGTATAACATGCCAACGCTAAAACCTTTGAAAAACATTTCCTAATACAAATACCTATTTACTACAACTTCATAGCCATTCCCATTTACTTTTTATTTGCGCTTAACGATAAAACCTAACATCCATCATTAATGATGAGGTTATTTTAATGACGAGGTCTACGCCCGCAATGATTCATTAACAGCTATTACTTCATTTACCCAACATTTTTATCGCGGCCCGTGAGAAAATCTGGAACGGCCTATTCAAACGCCATTAGTTGGGTCCACACGGGACGATCCGAAATGGAGACGATTCAGGATCATTGTCATGATGATGGTATCATCACCGAATCTGGTTCCACACGGGACGATCTAGGATGGAGTATCATGATGATGATACTTGAGAGGTATACAATATACACTATATACGTAGATTGCAGGTGATACGATATAAATAGGCTATTATGGCTAAAAATTGTAATTAGTCCGTCTTTCGGACTTGTGATTCTGATGGTTCCATCTCATGTCTCTGGTCAGAACACCTCGGTCAGGCTGAAGCACTCCGGGACGTCTTCAGCAGGCTGAAGGGTCTGCTGGGCTTCTTGGACGAGCTGGGCTGGCAATAAACAACATCTTCAAGGGTAGCATGGGCAGCCCACCTCACGCAAAATAGATGCATAGTCGTTGAGTTGCGGAAAACGGCCCATTCAAACTAACTAACTAACCAATCCTCCTTTCATGATCCTGATCCTGGATTGCAGGATCGCTAATAAGTCTTGAATCGTCCGGTGCGGATCCCAATAAACAGTACTACCATAAATTTATTAATTAACTGGCGAACACTTTTCTCCCCGACTGTACTTATTTTTAAGTGAATTATGGCCCACCTGATTGGTGCGTGTGAGGTTATGGTCTTTTGTAATTGGTGGGTGGCCGTTTGGGGTGGGGGGTGATAGGGTGGGGGATGTTGTGTTTTGGCGATTTGTCAGGTTTTATACTTTGATTCATCAACATCAACCATGATGTCACTTAGGTTACGCTTTTAGTACGGCGAGGCTAACTTAGGCGGATATTAGATATATATAAGTACCACAGGGCGGTGACGGGCAACAGCGTCATCGGAGCGCGAAACTACGCCCTGCAATCGCCAACCCGCCTGCCCAGCGTAGCGATTATGTGTATAATCCTCCAGATGTTTGCCCAAGGGGTGAACAACTGGAGAGGCCTTTGTCCAGCAGTGGACTGCAATAGGCTGATGATGATGATGAATCGAAGAAAGGAAAAAATACATGTCCAATATTTTTTTATAATCTAAAATACCGACTAAATATAAAGTAAGTTTTTACCCTGGAAATAGCCCTATTGTATGTTAGTGTCTACATCCCAATTACCATACGGAAGTCCATATCATTTCCACCCAAAACTTTTATATCGTACTGACCTATATTTCAGCATTGCGGTAACCCACCAATATTGACTCAATAACATTTAAAACCGAGTGAGGTAGGGTCGCGACCGCACTGAACCGGATAATCCGCGTTACCGGCCCGAACCGGTGTTACGGTGATCACCGGTTTTGAACCGTAGCTGCGTTTGATGGAAGGAAATCATGCTTCGAGTCTAGTTAAATTGTAAATACGGTGATGAAATGTATGTAAGGGAGCGACTTATCATCTTTTCACTCTAAGCCACCCTCTACTCTATGATTGTCTGGAAGAGATCGCTGATAGTGATATGACCGCGATATTGTACAAAAATTGTAAACTAAGAGATCGCATTGAACCGCCACACCTCCACCATAGGGTGGAGGATAGAATACCGCAAGATAGAATACCGCAAGATAGAATACCGCAAGATAGAATACCGCAAGATAGAATACCGCAAGATAGAATACCGCAAGATAGAATACCGTAAGATAAAATACCGCAGCCAAATGACCTCCGGGTCGTGTTTCTGCCGGTGAGTAGAGTTTACCGGAGTTCGTGGGGCGATTGCTGCATCGGCAGCCGGGGGTGGAATTGGGCCGGCATGGCGGTGGCACCTGACAGGTAACTGACCAGTTACTTGCCCGTTGTCGCAGCGACTTGGGCTTCTCTTTCGTACATCAGGCGTAGGTAAGCCATTATATCGTGCTACTATAAAAAAAAATGTCTACTTAGTGTGTAACTTTAACCTTTTTCAAAGTCCACGCGAACGAAGTCGCAGGCACTAACTAGTCCTGAAAATACCCACCTATATTAACAAGCTTACAAATTGGTAAATATTAAGAAAGGAATTCATTAACATGCCATTCCAGCGATTTGTATTTGTCACCGGAAAATAGCAAGAATCGTAAGTTGATCAATTTCCTAGGTAGTTGATTAACTTTCGGAATATAACAAACGGTAGTTGAAATGTATTATTTAACGCAATGGATTTCAGTTAGTTGATCAATTTACGGTAGCCTGACAGACATTTAATAATTTATGATTTTGATACAAGTAAAATTGTCCTCAAATGGGCCAATCGTTGCTCAATGTACTATTTAACGGTGCACTATTACCCGTAACTTAATACACTGTTCCCTGATTGGTTGCCGGGAAAACGCCACGTGAGCCATTGAACCAATCAACGTTCACCTCACCTTCGTCGGATGATTTTACGGCAAGACCCCGTAAAATGATCAATTTACTAAAATACATACGTTAAATAATACATTTCAACTGCCGTTTATTATTTTCCGGAAGTTAATCAACTACCTAGGAAATTGATCAACTTACGATTCTTGCTATTTTACGGTGACATATTCATGATTACGTAACTTAAACTTAAGTTTACTTAAGTAATAGAATGCAGTAAGATTCCGGGCCAAGTGATCGGGTTGCAACTTCCTTATTCGCTTAATCGGTATGATATTGGACCAGCTAACTGCCAATGAAAGTACCATAAGGTAATCGAGTCTATCTTATCTATACTTATAATAAATCTGTAGAGGTCAATTCTGTACATGAAATATTTTTTCAAAATAACTATCAGGGGGTGATAAAGTGATCGATACTGATGCCAAAAATGCAATCAGTAAAATTTTTTTCTGTCTGTATGTTCGTTATATACTCGACGGATTGAACGAAACTTGGTACAATTATTCTTTATACTCCTGGGCAGGTTATAGTATACTTTTCATCACGCTACACTCAATAGGAGCAGAGCAGTGAAGGGAAGAATTGGATAAATGGGAGAAATTTTTACCTGTATGTTTGAATGAGTTTGAAAACGCGAAAACTACTGCATGGAATTGAATGCGGTTTTCACCAATGTATTGCTAGAGGTCTAACTTAAAATTTAGGTACCATTTTATGGTAGTCCGCTATTTTTGAAACCCGCTACGCACGCGTGCGACGCCGCCGGCACAGCTAGTCTTTTAATAAAATGCTCTGGTTTTAGATCTTGGGCGTAAATACGCCGAGTAGGAATTTTAATTATTTTGTAGTACATAGTAGACCAGTGGCTTTCCATAGCTGGGTGTATGTTTGTATGGATGGATGGATGTTTGTTAAACTTTTACGCAATTAAACCGACTTCAAAAAAAACACAAACGACCAAAACTAAAAAGCGATAAATAACGTAAGTAATTCTATCCTTAATACATAATTATTTAAATATTACAATTATCACTTATTTTTGAAGTCGGTGCCAGCCTCTAGGTACCTACCTAACGTAGACTGTTGTTGTATGACGCGCGCGGCCGGCAAATCCCCACGACAATATACCTATTTATTTGTTTGGCTGGCACCGACTTCAAAAATAAGTGATAATTGTAATATTTAAATAATTATGTATTAAGGATAGAATTACTTACGTTATTTATCGCTTTTTAGTTTTGGTCGTTTGTGTTTTTTTTGAAGTCGGTTTAATTTTTTTTTAAAAATAATTTTATTTCTCTATTTTTAGTTGCGTTAATGTGCTGTGACCTTGAATAAGGGTTAATTAATGTCCTTAGAGTTTTACTTAGGAATGAAAAATTTTGCTTTAAGTCAAGTGAAGACTTTGCGATCTAGAATCAAGCAAATCACTTACCAAATCACCTGCCCTATTAGCCCTGCATAAGTACATACTACTACCTAGTTTCTATCGACCAATGTCAGTACTGTTCCCTAACTCCTAACCGTTAAGGAGTTCTGTGGCTTCATCATCAGCACCAGATGTTGACGCCCAGAAGCATATACCTGAGTAGAATATGATAACGTAACAAAAACACCATATGAGCATACAATTTTCGGTTGTTGCCCTCAATTTCTCCAGGATCCCATCATCAGATCCTGACTTGGTGATAATGGGACCACCTCGGAAGTGTCCTGTGTCGAACAAAAAAAAATTTTTGAAATCCATCCATAATTGACGGAATAATCGGTGAACATACATAAAAAAAAAAAAAAAAATATTATACATACAGACGAATTGAGAACCTCCTCCTTTTTTCGAAGTCGGTTAAAAAAATCTAATAAACGGATTTTAATAAAACTTTACAGTAATATAGCTTATATCCTACTAATATTATAAACGCGAAAGTTTGTATGGATGGATGGACGTTTGTTACTCTTTTACGCAATAACTACTGAACGGATTTTAATGAAACTTTACAGTAATATAGCTTATACATTGGATTAACACATAGGCTATGATTTATAAAAATATTCAAGCGGGCAGAGCCGCGAGCAGCAGCTAGTAACTAATAAAGATATCGCGCTGCCGAACCAGCGTGATTTTACGTCTATATTTTATATCAGACTAGCTGTGCTCGCGACTTCGTCCGCGTGGAATAGTTATTTTTTCCCTGTTTTTTTTTTACATTTTCCATTATTTCTTCGCTCCTAATAGTTGCAAAGTGATGTTATATAGCCTAAAGCCTTCCTCGATAAATGGATTATTCAACACAAAAAGTATTTTTCAATTCGGACCAGTAGTTCCTGAGATTAGCGCGTTCAAACAAACAAACTCTTCGGCTTTATAATATTAGTTAAGATATGTTCCTGTTAAACACTGAAACAGGACAGTGCTGATCCTTCCGGGAACATTTCCGAGAAGCGGATGAACTTGTATATGCTGCAGTCACTTCGTTGAACAGGAAGAATTAAAGCATGTCCGGATTTAGCTTTCATAAATTTACCGAGAATCAAACCCACCATCATCACCGGGCTGTTGGGAGAGCACAAGGTGATGTTTATCATTTTCAAAATTTTGTCTAAATGACTACGATGATGGCCAGGCCGGTTTTGTCATCATCACCGGACTGTAGGGGGAGCGGAAGGCTCTCACCCCTATAAACAAAGTTAAAGAGATGCTCAAACTGTTTATTTGCTTGCAATATAAACTATAGCCTTTTTCATCATCATCATCAGCCTATCGCAGTCCACGGCTGGACATAGGCTTTTTCAGTCGCCGCTTTGGGCGAACATCTGGTGGATTTACCCTTAATCACCACGCTGGGCAGGCGGGTTGACGATCGCAGGGCGTAGCTCGGTGTTGTTCCTGCCCATAATCGGCCTATGATATTTAGCTACGCCTTCAATTGTGTTGAGTATACCGCCACCAGTCTGTTGCCAGAGCCTCGTTTGTTATTCAGCAGGATGCACCACGGGCAGGTGGGGGTGGCTCGGAGCGAAAATATGATGGATCGCTCCCTTACATCCCATATCCCTTTTATCTAGATCTTAACGTTAATTTAAATACTAGATACTAATTCCCTAAACAAGATATTTTCTAATTAATGTTCAGACGAACATACTCGTTTTACAAATTAAGGAGCCAGACGGGTGGGGGACGAAATAAAATTACAGGTCAAAGTAAGGTCTAGATCAAGGTCTTAATTACTAGAATAAATAATTAATAGAAATGTTTAGGCAATGAGAAAATTACCACTAGCACTATATTTTAGAGAAACATAGCAATAAATAGTTTTTATATGAAGCGTAGGGGGTGTAAGGGAGCGACCCATCATCTTTTCGCTCCAAGCCAACCTCACCTGCCCGTGGTGCATCCTGCCGAATAACAAAGGAGGCGCTGGCAACTGACTGGTGGCGGTATAACCATCACAATTGAAGGCGTAGCTAAATGCCACGGACCGATGACGGGCAGCAGCGTTACCGGAGCGAGAAGCTACGCCCTGCGATCGCCAACCCGCTGCCCTGCGTGGCGTAGGTATATTCTCCAGATGTTTGCCCTGTGGTCAACAACTGGAGAGGCCTATGTCCAGCAGTGGACTGTCATAGGCTGATGATGATGATGATGAGGCGTAGGATAATCAATAGTAATAAATAGGGAGGTCATTTCTCAATCAGTTAATAGGTCCGTTCGACTCCAAAAATAGGTGATAATTGTAAACATTTGGTAAATAAATAATATCGTTAGTGTTTTTTATGTCGTTTTTTTTTCTAGATTGTATTGCACTCAAACTAAAATTGTACGAAATATGTAAAAACCTTGTTTCGGTTCGAAACAGTGTGCAATAATAAATATCTATCTATATCTCTAACTATAATTATTTTTCACTTGCTTATCGATAACATTTGGAACTAGCTACATACATAATATATTATATCTATGTACCTACTTGACTCCATACGACCACTTAAGAGCGCGCTTACAATTTTAAGCAACTCGAAACGCACGCGGGAGCCGATTCCGAAACACACATAGACATCATTTGTGTCTGTGTGGGTGAGCGGCATGTCGGACGCAAACTCCGGCGCCACGCCCCCCGGGCGCGTCGGACGAACATATTTTGATACTTAACAATTTATTATTCATCTAAATTACTTGAAAATTCTATTATTGCTAAATATTTTATTAGTGTAGTATAGATGCGTACTTATTAAACATATTTAAACACTTTAGAGTACATTATTCTTAAGTGCTTATTAATTAAGGTTTAAGAAAAATATAACAATAATTTTGTCTTTCTATCTTTATATGTACCAGGTACTTACCTATCCAAAGGTATTGTGTGAGTAATTGACATTATTAATGTTGCTTTATAAAAATCAATAATCCCTACTGTGTTTTCCTTGCCTTCTGATCATGAGTCAAAGGTCGTGAGTTTGATTCCCATCCAGGACAAACATTCGTGTGCTGAACATTTGTGTTTGTTCTGTGTTTAGGTGTTTGTATTATTATTTAAGGAAAGAGCAGTCTCCGTGGTTGCCACGATATAACTCTAACCCGTTTTATATTTTAACTTGTAAAAATTACTTTGTTCATTTTCACTCGGCAGAAATGGATCTCACAAAGAGGCTGGTTGCCATCATTCAAAAAAGATTCGTTTGTAAACAATTTGTCAATTTGAATTAAGATCCTAAGTCTCCTATGCACTGATCACAGAGATCATGTATACCTACTGATGCTTGTGCTGAAAGTTGTGCTTGTGTTTCGTAGCAGAAACCCCAGATGGCCTACAACAACTAAAATCTGGTTCCTATCCAGCTTGACCAATCCATCACTTATTCTCGGGATGAATATTCGTCGTGACCCGAATCCTAAGGGTTACATTGAAGGAGTCATTGGCTACTGCAGCATTCTCTAAAATAGGTGTCCTGAACCTGATTCTGAAAGAATATATCACGACTGACCAGCGCTGTTTTTTGTATAAGGCACAAATCTTGCGTAGAATACTGCTTTTACGCAATTTTATAAATGATGCAATGGACAGGTTACAAAGGCGAGCTATTTGAATAGGTAGGTATGGTGAGTCCTCTTGTGTATATTCAAAAATTGTCTAGGATCGCTATTTTGAAAATTAAAATTAAATAAAACAGCAAGTAAAAAATGTTGTCATTATCTCGTTTATTTTGTACTTTACGGTCTAAATTAAGAAGACTTAAACTTGTAGGAAATCAATTTTTTAAACAATTTTGGTTCTTCTTTTTCCCCTAAAATCGATATTTTGGAAATAAAACTCGCAAACCGCGACATATTCAAAACTGTATCATTATCTCCTATGTAGTTTTTACGGCATGAATGAAAAGAAGCAAAGTTCTAGACAGTCAATTTCCGAGCAATTTTGGTTCCTACCTTTTCCCCCAAAATCGACATTTTGGAAATTAAACTGAATTAATTAATTACCTATTAATATTTCTAATTTAACATAATTCCAATGACGGCGACGAAGCAAATAAAAGAAATAACAATACCTATTATGGCAAACTGCTGAGGTAGCGTGAGGTATCCGAAATGTCAAATTACATAGGTTCTGTGGGTTAAACGAGTTTATTTCGGACAATTAAATAATTTTGTGCAATTTTGTATAGCTGGCATTGATTTTCGAAAATGTGAGACACGGCTCAGTGATTATCTGCGCTTTAAAAGCGGAGCCGAGAAAATTAGGTGTAAAAATTAGCGGTCTGAAAGAAAAGATAGTTCACTGGTTTGTTTATTAACCGTTAACAAACAGTTTTGCCTTTTGGAAACATATGTCCTCCTTATAACGAACAAACAGTCATCACATGCATAAAACAAACCTTAACAGCTATGCCCGCAGACCTCACTATACAGTGGCGTCCTTTGGTGATTACAAAAACGGTAGTCCTCATTGGCAACGTTGCACCTTGCGACTTGCATACTGCAAGTTACATGCTCGCCCTGCTCGTCGCCATACCACCATTCAGCATACGTAGCCTAGTAGTATCTTACCAGCTTTTCGCTAAAATCACCCCTATAGTTCATTCGCGTTAAGAAAAATAGTGACTGACAGGTCACTGACAGGCCACTAGCCAATTAAAACGCTAGAAAATAGTGACTGACAGGTCACTGACAGGCCACTAGCCAATTAAAACGCTAGAAATTATAATTTCTGTCAGTCACTATTTTCTTAACGCGAATGAACTATAGTAAACGTAATGGCCAAACATTTCACAACTATCATATTGCATTTTGGTTTTACGTTTTGAAACTATAAAATATAACTTTTACTTCTTTCTAATACTATCTGAATGAAAGTAGTAATCTCATATCGTTATCAGCCTCTCACACTCTCCACTGCTTGACATTGGCCTCTCCCATTGTTGACCACTTTGATCGATTTAATTTTAATCTTAGATACTTGTTATTATTGTGACACAAAGATTCACTTATTCCACACTAAACAATTAAGCGACAATTCCAAAATTGGATTCGAAGATCGATTTATCTAAATCTAAATAGATCAATTTCGTGCATACTATCAAACATTTTATCATCCATCTTTACACATATAATTTTACTAATAATAACTCGACTATGGGATTTCTAGGACTTTCAGCTTCATTGTATGCCTTTATTTATAGTCGTGAACATGTGACGTAGATTCTTTAAATAATCCCAACTCAAATGAATCTCCTTATCAGTTTCTTCATGGAAGTTGTTCTGACCATTGATGTTAACGAGCATAATAATAATCATTGGAATAGCCTTACTTTGTAACTTCATTAGTGAACTAATAAACAAATATCATATAAATTTTTTTAAATATTTAGCAAATGTGGTTGTAGATATATAATTATAATAATCCTGATGTTTGTATTTAATACTCATGACTAAACATTAAATCATTTCATTAATTTAGTACATTATTTTAACTTAATAAATTTTTCATATAAAAATAATATTACAAAGTATCAAAACTCGTGGAGTTGCACTCGCGCAGAGCGGTATACGCTCATAAAAGTGGTAGTGCGTATGTGTGCGTGAGCGGAGCAGCGAGCGGCACGTCCTCCCTCTGGGATGACCCGATTTGGACTGAATCGGCAAGCGTCGCGCGCGTGGCTTTATAGTCACTTTAAAAAAATCGTATAAAATAACAGGCATAGAATATTAATAAAATAATAATTTAGTGCACTTAAGAAACACTTCTTTTACATTTACCCAAATTTCAACTAAAAGAAACAGTGTTTTCTACTAGAAAAACACTGTTGAAAAGTGTGAATTCAGCTTATTTTGAAAAATTATTTGGGACCATTTAATAACACATTTTTGAAAGTTTTTTTATCTAGTGCACTAATAGACCATATAAGCTATTGTATAAACATATATTTAAAACATATGTATGTAATGCAATTGATATTAAGACTTTCGAAATTGACTCTGACCTCGCATTTTTGCGAATCGGCTTACGGGAGATCTTTGATAAACAAAAATATACTAGTAAATGTTGTATTTTATCTAGCCTACGCACTGCTTGAAGACTTTATCTATATAAAAAAACTATGTTTCTTATTAAAAAAAATCGTTTTATATGATAATAGCTCGTCCGAAAATACCAGTTTCGCCGCAAATACGTCGAATTCTGTATGCGCGCTCTTAAGGCTTGCGTACTTTAACGTCAAAATTGCTAACGAATATATCCGTTATTGTGAAACGAACAAGCCTAAAGAAGCAATGCTTAGAACAATGTGTTAAAATAATGTTGTCACCTTTTCGCTATATGCAGTGGTTTCCAAACTTTTGTTTTTTTAGACAACATTCAGTAGAAAAAATATTTGGAGGGAGATCGCTTAAACTCATCTAAGTACACTTAGTTATTTAGGAATAGAACAATATTTAGGTCTTTTTATTTCTCTAGGTCTTTCATTACTGACTGACTGGCTCGGTGGCTCAATTGGTAGTGACCTCTGCCTTCTGAGCCAAGGGTCGTGGGTTGCATGAACATGTCTGTTTGTTGTATTAGTCTGGGTGTTTTCTATGTATAATATGTATTTATTTACAAAAAAAAAATTATCTAAGTAAGTTTATCAGTTGTCAAGTACCCATAGTACAAGCTTCGGCTTAGTTTGGGGCTAGATGGCGATGTGTGGCCCAGCGTGGCATGTCTTGGGTTATTTATTTATTTATTTTATTATTTCGCATGTTATGTTAATCCCAATAGTCATTGTGACAGTTTGCACTATAAATGACCTAAAGAAGAAGAGGTTGGTAGGAGGAGGACTGGTAGCCAGGATTGTAAGAGGAAGGACATATGAGCTAGAAGTGCATTCCATGAGTTAATGGCACGGGGCAGGACCGAGGAACTAAACTTGGTGCGCGCCACGTATAATACAAAACGTGGTGCCATCGTGGATTGCTGGATGCCCTTTAATCTTTTTTTATGGTATAAAATATATAAAAGAGCACCTGTCGTCAAACTTGAGAACAACTGACCTAGGTGACAGGTTAAAGCTCTTTCCGTACCAAAAACTGAAGTGTTACATTCACAATTCGAATCATAAACAATCCGTCTGTCCGTTACACAGGCCCTAAAAGGCGAGTGTCAAATAACATAATTGCTTGTTTCGTAGCAACAATCTCCTTTTAAGTAGTGCTCACATTTAGCGTATGTCATCTGTTTCTTTTATTGTTTTAACGTCACTAGCTTTTTATATAACTACTAGCTGTGCTCGCGACTTCATCCGCGTGGAATAGTTATTTTTACATTTTCTATTATTTCTTCACTCCTAATAGTTGCAGCGTGATGTTATATAGCCTAAAGCCTTCCTCGATAAATGGTCTATTCAACACAAAAAGAATTTTTCAATTCGGACCAGTAGTTCCTGAGATTAGCGCGTTCAAACAAACAAACAAACTCTTCAGCTTTATAATATTAGTTATGATTTTTTTAGCATTTAAAAATTAAGCAATCAAATATGCAGTGTTAGGGATTTATTTTAGTTCAGTAACACATCATCAGCCTATTGCAGTCCACTGCTGGACATAGGCCTCTCCAGTTATTCGCCACTTAGGGCAAACATCTGGAGGATGTACCCATAATCGCCACGCTGGGCAGGCGGGTTGGCGATCGCAGGGCGTAGCTTCTCGCTCCGGTGACGCTGCTGCCCGTCATCGGTATGTGGTATTTAGCTACGCCTTCAATCGTGACGGTTATACCGTCACCAGTCGGTTTGCCAGAGCCTCGTTTGTTATTCGGCAGGATGCACCACGGACAGGTGAGGTTGGCTTGGAGCGAAAAGATGATGGGTCGCTCCCTTACATCCCAAGCCTTTAAGTAAAAGTCTAATATCCTACTAGACCGCTACATTGAAACACAGCTGTCCATTTGTGCCGAGTCTACACCTGCGGGTATCGACCTGTTACTCGCTTTTTATAGATGGAAACCGGTCCTTATAATGTATCGGACGGACTCATGCAAGAGGCAACAAAGTACCTGTCTTGTCTCTGGATATTTTAATCTCGGTGATTGAAAGTGTGAAATGTAAAAAGAGATTGTTGCCGATAAAATGGTTCGTGTTCAATCATCGGAATTAAAGTGTTATTGATAAATTAACTGATGCGTTGTGCAAGTTGGAAAATTGATAAGGTATTAAAATTTCTTAGTTGTACAAATTAAAGATTGTAACAAGATGTCTTATATGTATTAAATGAAGTGATTGATATCAATGAATGACAATAGCCTCTCTTCAAGATGAATTTTTATGGTGAAAATTATCAAAATATTTTTTTTATAAATAAAAACGTTTTTAGAATAAAGGTAACTCAGGTTTACAGTTGTTTCACTATTATCGTGGACTGCCTACGGATCTTTCCGTGAGCAGGCTTCCGGTCCGTATAGTTTCCGAATTTAAAATAGAACAATCCCATTTCATCCCGGGATTTAAGAGAGCGGCCTATATCATCTTTTCGCTCCAAGCCAACCTCACCTGCCCGGGATGTATCCTGCCGAATAACAAACGAGGCGCTGGCAACCGACTGGTGGCGGTATAACCATCACAATTAAAGGCGTAGCTAAATGATCACTGATCGAAGACTTTCGTCATTAGGCACTTGATACAAATCTATGACCATAAACAAAAAATAGTAAAAAAAAAAATAAAAACATTGGTTGTCTCTCCTTACATAGCGCCGTCCCCAGTACGAAGCGACCGGACGCGGCCCACCAAGTTTTTTTTTCGACTTTTTGTGACAACACTGGTATTATCTTGGGGTAGTTTGTTATCACTGAATCCATATCATCTTATTACATAAATATAGTTAATTGGAATCCGATCAAGGACGAGTTTTTTGATAAATAAATATCATATACTTAATACATACATTGAACGGGTTATAGGGTAAGGAGCTTAACTTGTGTTATGGAAATATACATAGAACTAACTATCTACAAAAGAATATCTAGATTTTTTTTTTATGATAGAGGGGGCAAACGTGCCTGAAGATCACCTGATGGTAAGTGATCACTTCAGCCCATAGACACCGCAACACCAGGGGAGTCACAGGTGCATTGCCAGCCCTTGAGAAATCTATAGGTTCGCTTTTTGAAGGTCCCTACCTGAGTCATATTCACTCGGAAAAATTGCAGCGTGAAGCTGATTCCAAAGACCAGTTGCAGATATTATTTGTTGCAGATATAATTGCTCTTGTGGTACAATATAGGCGGTTTTGTCGCTAGTGAGAGATCTCTTCCAGGCAACCTTCAGCGGTAGTAGCTTAATCGCCTGATCTCTCTCCCACCGTGTCGAACTATCGTTCTATCGGATTATGAGAGTGAAGTTATAAAGACTCTTTATAGTTATTTATACACACAGTCTTATTAAAAGATAGGTAAGGTATGATGTAAGCCTATCATCTTTTAACTCCAAGCCAACCTCACCTGCCCGTGGTGCATCCTGCCGAAAAACAAACGAGGCGCTGGCAACCGACTGGTGGCAGTATAACCATAACAATAGTAGACGTAGCTAAGTACCACAGGCCGATGACGGGCAGCAGCGTCACCAGAGCGAAATGCTACGCCCTGCGATCGCCAACCCGCCTGCCTAGCGTGGCGATTATGGGTACATCCTTCAGACGTTTACCCTAAGTGGCGAACAACTGGAGAGGCCTATGTCCATCAGTGGACTGCAATAGGCTGATGATCATGATGATGAAGGTATACTTTTAAAATCGATCTATAATGTTAAATATTTTACTCTCATTACAGAAGCGATGTCATACACTCGGTATAATAAGACGTAGCTCTATCATAGTTAAGTATAGCAAAGTTGTAGCAGTCCAAACAAAAAGCTACCGGTCACTATGACCAGTTGGCAGGATGCGAGCCGCTATTCATAGTAGAGACTACGTTGAAATTTTTTTTATAGTGGCTCGACATAATGGCTTCCCTACGCCTGATGGAAAGCTAAAGAGAAGCCCAAGTAGCTGTGACAACGGGCAAGTAACTGGTCAGTTACCTGTCAGTTGCCACCGTCATGCCGGCCCAACCCTAATCCCCCACGAGCTCCGGAAACCCTACTCACCGGCAGAAACACGACCCAGAGGTAATTTGACTGCGGTATTCTATAGGGTGGAGGTCCTTCCCCGGACGGGCCGCTCAATTCGAGCGAAGATTCGCTATGCCCTACCTCTCTTAAATAAATGTCGTGTCTATGGTAAAATGAGGGTTTAATTTAATACTCTATAGAATACGTGTTTGTATTTTATTACCGATGCTTTAATTACGGTTCCACCACTCGATCTGCGGAAAGTTGAGTATATAAGCTTTTAATTTTTTTTAAGAAGATTTTTCAGGATGACCTCACTCCACCTGATGGTAAGCGGTCGTGAGGTCCAAAAGTTAGGTCGACAGGCACAATAAATAAATAAATAACCCAAGACATGCCACGCTGGGTCACACAGCGCCATCTAGCCCCAAACTAAGCCGAAGCTTGTACTATGGGTACTAGACAACTGATAAACTTACTTATATACATTTTCTTTTGTAATTAAATACATATCATACATAGAAAACACCCAGACCAATACAAACAGATATGTTCATGCACACAAATGTTTGTAATGTACGGGGATCGAACCACGACCCTTGGCTCAGAAGGCAGAGGTCACTACCAAATGAGCCACCGAGCCAGTCACTAACTGTCAGTACTATGAATAGCGGCCGGCTAACTATAGCCCGCTAGTACTTTATCCCGCGACTTCCAGTATGTGTGAGTACGAGTATACTTAAAAGAAACAAGATGGCTTCTTACTCCGGTACAGTTACACTTACTTTGTATGTAACTTTTATTACGAAAGAATGTTGGAAACCACACAAACAATTTTCTCATTTACTAAGCCTTCAATCAAATCAAATCAAACATTTCCTTATTCATATAGGCTTAAGACGAGCACTTATAAATCGTCAATATTGAATACAGTTAATTAAAAGGAACTAAACTACCAACTTAATCGGAATGTGGTCCTATTTTAAATCTGGAATCCACATGGACACCTTTCACATTGCATCATCAGCCTATTGCTGTCCACTGCTGGACATAGGCCTCTCCAGTTGTTCGCCACTAAGGGCAAACATCTGGAGGATATACCCATAATCGCCACGCTGGGCAGGCGGGTTGGCGATTGAATGGCGTAGCTTCTCGCTCCAGTGACGCTGCTGCCCGTCATCGGTCTGTGGTATTTAACTACGCCTTCAATTGTGATGGTTATGCCGCCACCAGTCGGTTGCCAGAGCCTCGTTTGTTATTCGGCAGGATGCACCGCGGGCAGGTGAGGTTGGCTTGGAGCGAAAAGATGATGGATCGCTCCCTTACATCCCTACATTACATTATTCATACCTCATTAAATTTATACAAAACAAATCAAAATTCAGAAGCTATAAGTACAATGAAAAGTGTTCACTTGGAAGCAGCCGTCCAGGAGATGTTGTCGTCCAGAAAGTTCTCAACTTTGCAGTAGCCCCTTTTATGAGGTTTCAGTGAACAGTTTTGGTTATACCAATAGCGATGGTTATACCGCCAGTCGGTTGCCAGAGCCTCGTTTGTTATTCGGCAGGATGCACCACGGGCAGCTGAGGATGGCTAAAAGCTACATATCAAATTATTCCATTTGAAACGCCCTGAAACATTAAACAAACCGTAAAATAACTGAAACCGCAATTTTTCCATCCAAAAGTACATAAATTCTCTTTCACAATTACTCCATAACACCCGTTCACTCGCAGCCGGAAACGACGACACGTGCGCTGTGACGTCACGGGAAATCCAACCGGAAGCGACGCCATAACGGCTTAAGCGTCGCGAGAAAAAATTACGCGCGTTTTTGGCGGGAAACGAGCGCCTTCCGTTTCCGGTGGCCGGGAGACGGGCTGCGAGTGAGTGTTGAGGGATTTTTGAATGTGGTTTATTGATTTGTTTCGGCTATTTCGTTTATCTGAGGGCACGGTCGTGCCCTCGCCAAGACGAGCAAGCGAAGCGCAAGGACACTACCTATCTTTTATCGAAAGGTTTAGCCGTTTTTTTGAACCCTCATAACTTTGGTTTGAATAATGCTAAATAGTTAAAATTTTCAAGATAGCCATCTGCCGTTGATAGCTGGTGGCCGTTGAGCTTTCGTAAGAACTATTGTGGAAACGAAAAAAAAATACCCTCATTATTATGCGAAACGGCCATCCACATATTTTGGCAAAGATGTTAAGTTTGTGATTGTAGAATAATTGGGGGCGTGTAGAGTTGTAGTCAGCTTGGCCCCTTCATGACATCTGATAATTAACTTTTTGACAGTGCACGCAATGTGGTCTCGCCCTCGTCTTGGCTACATTTTACATGAAAATGTTTTTGGGGGATTGGTGTTTTCTATATCTGTCACCACACATATCATCATCATCATCAGACCACTGCTGGACATAGGCCTCTCCCAATGCTCGCCACTTCGATATACACACATATACACACTATTAATAAATTCCCGCTAAACAAATAGTTTATATTCTCGAACAACTTAACAAACAAGAGACAAATTTTAATTATCCGCCAAGATTTAATTAAACCTGCATGTTTGCGTCAAAGCCGAAGTCCTTTTAAAAGGACACCCGTTGTACATTTTCAGCGCAACACGATCTACTGTGCTGCACTGATATTGCATTAAATTGTAGTTTTCACTGGGATGTAAGGGAGCAATCTTTCATCTTTTCGCTCCAAGCCACCCTCACCTGCCTGTGGTGCATCCTGAGGACTAATAAACGAGGCTCTAGCAACCGATTGGTGACTGTAGAACCATCACGATTGAAGGCGCCTACCACAAGTCGATGAAGGGCATCATCATCACCAGAGCGAGAAGCTACGCCCTGCGATCGCCAACCCGCCTGCCCAGCTTGGCGATTGTGGATAAAGCCTCCAGATGTTCGCCCAAAATGGCGTACAACTGGAGAGGCCTATGTCCAGCTGTGGGCCGTGATAGACATGCGTCAAAGGCGAAGTCCTTTTAAAAGGACACCCGTTGCGTTTTTTAATAACCCAAGACATGCCACGCTGGGCCATCTACACACAGCGACATCTAGCCCCAAACTAAGCCGAAGTTTGTACTATGGGTACTAGACAACTGATAAACTTACTTAGATACATTTTTTTTGTAAATAAATACATATTATACATAGAAAACACCCAGACCAATACAAACAGACATGTTCATGCACACAAATGTTTGTAATGTGTGGGGATCGAACCCACGACCCTTGGCTCAGAAGGCAGAGGTCACTACCAATTGAGCCAGCGAGCCAGTCAGCGTTGATGCGATAACGCGAAAAACTTAGTACACAAAAAAAACTGATTACTGCAGGTATTCTACGGAACCCTATTATATACTCCGAAGTGTACTTGTCCGGCTTTACATTAATTTTGATCCAAAAACTCTGAGTAAATAAACATCAGTGAATTTCACGTAATTGAAATATTAATTGAATCCCATTCCTTTTGAATAATTGACTATTTTTAAGTGCACTCACTAGACTTATTTATGTTTTTTTTGGAAATAATCCGACTGTCCATTAACATACACAATATAAATCTGTAAGTAAATGTTGATATAGGTATATATATGTGTGTACAAAATGGATTTTCACTATATAAATAAATAAATATCAGGCAACATCACATACATTGCTTTGATCCCAAAGTAAGTAGCTTAAGCACTTATGTTATGGGTATCAGAACAACGAAGGTACCACAAATAAATACTTAAATAGAAATATATACACCCAGACACGGAACAAACACAAGTGTTCATCACACGAATGTTTGTCCCGGGTGGGAATCGAACCCACGACCCTTGGTTCAGAAGGCAGGGGTCACTACCAATTGGGCCACCGAGCCTGTATATCCCACACAGTGCACTCTACCAGCTGAAAATTTTATCGGCTGATAACAGAATTACGTAAGCTGACCCTACATTTAAGGAGAAGAGAGGAAAGAGAGAATCTACCTTTACTTCATCATCATCAGCCTGCAAAAGTCTAAGGCCATCCCCATAAACACCTGGAGGCTTTACCCACAATCGCCACGCTGGGCAGGCGGGTTGGCGATCGCAGGGCTTAGCCCCTCGTTCCGGTGACACTACTGCCCTTTAATAGCCCGTGGTATTTAGCTACGTCTTCAATCGTGATGGTTGTAATACCACCAGTCTAATGCCAGAGCCTTGTCTGTTATTCAACATTAGCTGTGCCGGCGGCGTCGCACGCGTGGATATCGGGTTTCAAAAATTATGGACTTCCATAAATTGGTACCTACATTTTAAGTTAGGCTTCTAGCAATACATTAGTGAAAACCGCATTTAATTCCATACAGTAGTTTTCACGTGATGCGCGATCAAACATACAGATAAAAATTCCCCGTTTCCCGTTTTCCCAACACTGCTCTGCTCCTATTAATTGTAGCGTGGTGAAAAGTATACTACCTATAACCTGCCCAGGAGTATGAAGAATAATTGTACCAAGTTTCGTCAAATTTCGTCCAATAGTTTTTATTTCTATCACGAACATACAGACAGACAGACAAAAATTTTACTGTTTTTTGATTTTTGGCATCAGTATCGATCACTAATCACCCCCTGATAGTTATTTGAAAATATATTTTATGTACAGAATTGACTTCTCTACAGATTTATTATAAGTATTGATACCTATAGATCATTCTGGGATGTACCATCATCGTTTCGCTCCAAGCCCAAACTGCTCGTGGTGCATCCTGCTATCTTTTCTTTATCTTCAAAGGTTCAATATCTCAGGAACCATACATTTCCCCGGTATTTTTCTAGAACTAACGCTGTTCGTCGTGACCAGAGAACACGCAGTTCACGGCTTCGTTAAGGGTCTTTTTTCACTAGATATAAAAGAGAGGTATTTGCCAAATGGCAAATGACCTTCGGGTCGTGTTTCTGCTGGTGAGTAGGGTGTCCGGAGCTCGCGGGGGGTTAGGGTTGGGCCGGCATGGCAGTGGCAACTAACAGGTAACTGACCAGTTACTTGCCAGTTGTCACAGCGACTTGGGCTTCTCTTTAGATTTCCATGAGGCGTAGGGAAGCCATTATGTCGAGCCACTATAAAAAAAAAAGATACGTCAAAATTCTAGTCACACCTACATCGAACAAATTCTTACACCATTTAACATTTAAAATGTCCTTTTAAAGGGCCAATGCAACGCCGGACAGGGGAACAGAATCAGACGCATGGACGCACTTCGACGTCGGAATGCAATATCAGAGGCGACGCTTTGAGCTAGTTTCGCTTAAAAAGTGACGGTGTCCTTTTAAAAGGACTGTTCTTTAACTTTCACAGACGTGGATGTTTTATTAAATGTTGAGTGTACAGTGGGATGTAAGGGAGCGACCTATCATCTTCACCTCACCTGCCCGTGGTGCATCCTGCCGAACAACGAACGAGGCGCTGGCAACCGACTGGTGGCGGTATAACCATCACAATTGAAAGGGTAGCTAAACGCCACAGGCCGATGACGGGCAGCAGCGTCACCGGAGCGAGAAGCTACGCGCTGCGATCGCTAACCCGCCTGCCCAGCGTGGCGATTATGGGTATATCCTCCAGATGTTTGCCCTAAGTGGTGAACTTGAGAGGCCTGTGTCCAGCAGTGGACTGCAATAGGCTGATGATGATGATGATGATGAAATGCACTCGACCAGGAATTCAACCCGAAACTTCGTCCTACAATTCTACTGAGATGGTAAAATTTCTAATTTTATGGTTTTTTACTAAAGAACCTTTTCAAAGGACTTTTAATAATTTTATTTTCTAACAGCAATTTTCAAAGGAGTACTGAAGAGATATTGCATTCCGCTATTCTGAGTGCAAATTGCACTGTTCGTTTTTGAGTGTCAGAGAAAATAAGACCTAATTACCTGAACATAAAGTATAGAGGAGAATCTCTAAGAGAATAACCAAGTAGAGATTGACTAAGCTAAAATGACGCGCCCAACTACTTAATTATTTTATTTAGCACACATCTATTCAAGGCATAGCGAATCTTCGCTCGTATTGAGCTGTCCGTCCGGGGAAGGACCTCCACCCTACAGAATACCGCAGCCAAATGACCTCCGGGTCGTGTTTTTGCTGGTGAGTAGGGTCTCCGAAGCTCGTGGGGGGTTAGGGTTGGGCCGGCATGGCAGTGGCAACTGACAGGTAACTAACCAGTTACTTGCCAGTTTTCACAGCCACTTGGGCTTCCCTTTAGCTTTCCATCAGGCGTAGGGAAGC